>JAVTVJ010000968.1:0-60342 GCA_034509425.1 Eopsaltria australis
AATATAAAGCTGAAAACAAATAGCAAATTTAAACCAATTGACTGAGATAGAAAGGAGACAGGACTCTATTTAAAGTGGTGAACCTATTACAGCTTACAAGATTTAAAGCAGTTCTTGATCTGTGCTGTCTGGCAGAATGAATATAAAGAAGTATTATTATTTTCTGATTTATGAGTTTAGATTCTGTAATGTGATCCTAGGGCTGCAGTCACTGGAAAAGAACATTGTTTCACCAAAGAACAAACCTTATTCAGGACTGCATGTTCTGCGGTGATAAAAACCATTAAGTCCTAATATGAGCTTGTCTTTGTAAGGGAACTTGTGCTGTCATCTCTGCTGGAAGAACAACAGTCCAGCTACTCACTGGCCTCCAAGTATAAGTGGAGATTAAATGTGGCTTTTTCACAAGTGAAAATATTTCCTCTGCATCCTGAGCAACTGGGGAAGTTAAAGGTGCAAGTTAAGAAATAAATGTATCTGTATATTAAGAAAAGGAGTGTCTGAGTGACTGAGGTTGTGAGTTCAGTATTTTTCATGAATCTCTGCTTGAATTTCTATATATATTCATATGTGTTTGTATATGTGTCACCATTATGGTTTTTTGTTCTTTGTGCTTTTTTCGTAAAAAAATTCTTGTTAGCAAGAAAATCTGGGCTAAATTCAGCTTTAAGTTTGCTGCTGTTTAAGTAATGTGGTGGTAGGATTAAGTCTGTATAGGTAGAAATAGAACATTCTGCAGCATACAAATGGTTCCTTAGCTATAAATAAGAAATGTGAAAAGTTTGAATGGAAAAGTGGGTCTGTATTCCACGAGGGGAAAGGAGTCATAGACGATTGATAGCCACACTCATGTAGTTCTCTAAGCAAACTACTGACAATTTCCTAAGCCATGCAGTTCAAATTTCAAATAGATTTATTATTAACAATAATTATTAATACTAACAATACTTACTATTGGTCGTATTAGTATTTAAATAATCACTTCCAATTTCTTCAAAGTCTTTATTAAACAGATCAAAGCTACAACAAGCAGCTGATGTGAGCAGTTCTGTACAAGTGGGAAGGATGCTAATTTGGCTTAACAAATCACAGAGCTCACAGGGAAGACTCAACTGGAGTAAAAGATTCTGCGTGACCTAACACAAATACAAGAGATTAAGACATTTTTCTAGGCATAAAAAACCATCAAGCTGTGTAAGATGTTATCTGAATCTTGCAGCAATGTCACAGACTGTCAAGAAATCTATGGTAGAATGACTGCTGGCCTTTGCAATGTGATGTTTCATGTCTCTTTTTAGTGTCAATGTATGAAAGAAAATCAGATATGAAATATTCAGAAAAAGGACTGTATGGAAGAGGCTGTCAATAATGCATCAGTGAAAAAAGAATTTCTCTATTTCAACTCATACAGAAAGCAAAACATGAGCACATATCACAGCATGTATAACCAAGGAGCTAACTGTGGAGTAGATATATGACTATATATTTGAAGCAACAGAAATGCAAAGACACTAAATGTGAATGTGTTGTGTGTGGAAAAACTTCTTTAAAAACTGAGTTACAGGATGGGATTGGCCCACTAAACTATGGGACAGTGAAAATACAGATATCCACAGCTACTTAACAGGACCCTTACAGAAGGAGCACTGAAAAAGCCTAGGGGTAAACAGTGCCATATTCTGTTGGAAAAAAGAAAACAAGGCAATGAGTGTCAGGAGTCAGGAAAATCTGAAGTCAGCATCCACTTGTCTTATAAATAATATGCTACCCTCTCCTTGGTCAAGTCATACGGGTTTTGCAGAAACTGGCTTTTTAGATAAGAGAGGGTGCCATCTGCTTCCCTCTCTTATCTTCATGAGCTTATCTGAATAGTTAATAATTTGGTGGTTCAACAGCTATTTTTTAGCAAAGGAATATAAATTATAAGCATTTTAATAAACTGGGATTTGTTAAGGCACATCTGTGTTTCAAATCGTGTTTATGCAAAGCATTTCCTCTTTCTGCAGAGAAGGTGTGTGTGGCCGTCCGCCTGCCTCCTCGGTGGAGTGGAGGTGGCTCCTAGCAAAGGCGGATGCGACTTGGGTCCTCGGGGGCCAGCCTCGTTCCCAATCGCCGAGCGACTCTTGCCCTTGCTCCCTGCTAGCTGCTCGGTAGGCGATCTCTCCCACACCTCAGGGGGTTCCTCCAACCCAGGAATGAAGAGACACAGACACGAGGTTCTGCACTCTGTGGCACCGGGGATCGGAGGACCTCGATTCCCCTGGGACACGATCTTTGATTGTTCCCCCGGTGACCAATCACCGGGTAGCAGAGGGGAGGAACTGGGGAGGAGCAGGGGACAGGGAGCGAACCAGGGATAGAAGGGGGATGAGCGAGGGTTACAGACAGGGGAGTGATACAATGAACAACCGAGTAACTGAGAACTCTCTAGGAAACCGGGGGTGACTAACTCAGATGGGCAGGTGGTGCTCCCCAATGAGCCCTGGGGGTATTAACCTGTCTCGAGCCCAGCCTCTTCTGGGCTAAACTATTGTTTGCTCTACCTCGGGGGAGCCCTCCTCCTCCCCCCAGGGCTTTCTCATTGGAAATTCTTCTTCTGGGGTAACCTGCACCACTGCCACATCTCCCCCCTTTTTATTACTTAAAGGCAATGCGCGGTTAACTAAAGAGATAACAAAACACTTAACACAACTTAGGGAACAAAGTCCAAGGAAAAGAGTCAACAAAACCCAAAACAGAGTCTGTAAAACTTGTGAAATCCAGCCAGAGATCCCCCAGCCGGTGAAGAGGCTGTCGAGCCAGTCCTTGCCCTCCGTCTTGAGTTGGTGGATCTGGTCCCGCATTTCCTGGATTGTGGACTTGATGGATTGGGCGTGAGATGAAAGGTTGAAGCAACACAGTCCTTCAAACTCTTCGCACCCGTGGTTGTGGAGCAGCAGCAGATAGTTTATGGCGGCCCAGGCAGGTGCTAATCGGGCCGTTCGCTGAGTCGACGTGGAGGCAGAAGTCACTCTGGCCGATGGATTTTGCCAGAGTGACCCACACGTTTTCTCGAGGCTGCTGCACCAGCCACGGGGCAGACGCCGGAATTTCCAGGAGAAACAGGACCCTAATGAAAATCCAGACTGGCTCAATCTTCCTTGGGGATTTCTGATGGGTAGACTAAAAAAGAAAAACCTTAAAATCTAACAAAAGTGATCCAAACGACAAAAGGTAACTCTAACATAAACTCCCCCTCTCTCCCCCCTTTCTCTTGAATGGGTAGGTAACAGGGATAGGGACACACAAAAGGTAAGTCAGAGGGGTAGGTTGGGGAAGGGTAAAAGGGGGTGTATAGTCTATGGTATTGTCGAGTATGGTTGCCTTCTGACATCTCTGGTGTCTTCTTCCTCTGGGACTTCTTCTTGCTGAGATGCCGGAGGGTCGTCTAAGCTGGGCAAGTCTTTTTTTCTCCTTTTCTTCCAAGCCTCCGTGGCTTGGAAACCTTCTTCTTGCGGAGACTGGGGTGGAACTGTCTCTGCAAAACAAGCTCGCTTTCTCTGCTTAGGCCCCCGGTAGGGTCGGACATACCTAGCTGGGATCCATTTCGGCCCCTCTGGGGTGGACACACATGCGTACCCTCTGCCCCAGACAATCAGTGGGAGAGGCCCTTCAACCTCATGGGTCTCAGGGTCTCTTACCAGCACCGGCGGATGTTCTTTAATTTGGAGTTGGTCGAATTAGTAAAGTGCCGGAATACAGGGGGGACGGGCTCTTCTGGTGTACAATTTAAAAAGTTAATCGTGAAGAGCGCCTTGCAGAGTCGCTCAATGGGCGATTTCTTCTCTGCACCTCCTTGCTGCTGGTAGAGGACTCTCTTAAGTGTACTGTGAGTCCTCTCCACGATGGCCTGCCCCGTAGGGGAGTGAGGGATGCCGGTGACGTGGGCAATCCCCCACTCCTGGAGGAAACTACGGAGATAGGCAGAGGTGTACGCCGGGCCATTGTCCGTCTTTATCTTTTTGGGGGTACCTAGGACAGAGAACGCCATTAGAAGATGTTTGCGAACGTCTTTCGCCTTTTCGCCCGTGTGGGCCGAGGCGAACACAGTATGGCTAAACGTGTCTACAGAGACATGTACATATTTGAGTCTGCCGAACTCTTGGATATGGGTAACGTCGGTCTGCCAAACTTCATTTGCAGCTAGCCCTCGGGGGTTTACCCCTGGATGGAGCGAGGGCAGCTGATAGGTCTGGCAATTGGGACATGTCGCCACGATTGCCCGAGCCTGTTCTAGAGGTAGGTGGAACATCCTCCGGAGGGCTGGGGCGTTCTGATGGTAGAACTGGTGGGACATCTTGGCTTGTGCGAAGGTGTCAGGGACGTTAGCTGACTGCACCTGCGCAGCCATTGCCAAGGCGTCTGCTCTGCGGTTCCCCTCACTGATGTACCCAGGAAGGTCTTGATGCGATCTCACATGCATCACGTGAAATGGGTGCTCTCGGTGGGACAACAGGGACACTAGCCGCGAGAGCAGCCCGAATAAATTTTTGTTAGAGACCTCCTTAAGTAAACTGTGTTCTGCTCTGACAGTTATCCCAGCAACGTAGGCCGAATCTGTAACCAAATTGAGAGGCTCCTGGAACCTCTCAAAGACTCTGACGACGGCTGCTAGTTCTGCAATTTGTGGGGATCCCTCTACCACATGGACCTCAGATTCCCACTTCTGGGTCCGAGGGTCCTTCCAAGTCATGACTGACTTGTGAGAGGATCCCGAGCCGTCGGTGAAAACCGTCAGAGCTCCTTTTACAGGCTTTTTTGACTGCATAAACTTTGGAACCAAATTAAAATTTGTGTTAAACAGGTGATGTTTCAATTTCTTTCCCGTGATTTTGCCTGGGAAACTGTCAAGAGAGAACTGGAGGCTCTCATTGGACTGGACTAATTTTTCCAAGTCCTCATCTTTCCAGGGAACACGAATGCATGAGAAATCGCACCCCGCAAGGGTGCGGAGCCTGGCCCTCACTCTGGTGATAAGCGAGGCCACCAGCTCTTGTGGCGTGGTAATAGTTTTGGACGGTGTGTGAGGGAGGAACACCCACTCTATGATTAAGAGGGAGTCCTTTCAACCTCTCGTCCCATTGAAAGACCAGTCCGTGTAATTGGGGGACCTGCCCTAAGATGATAAGTTGAAAAGGCAGGTCTGGGGCCACTCTGTGGGCGTGCCTGGAGACTAAGGCTTTGCGCACCTTACCTATGGAAGCTCTGGCATCGGTGGTAAGCTGCTTTGGAGAGTCGAGTCCCTCACCGCCCTTCAGGAGATCGAACAAGGGGGCGAGGTCTGCTGTCGTCAGCCCCAGCAGAGGACGAACCCAGTTGATACTCCCGCATAGCTGATGTAACTCCCGCAGGGTCCTGGGCTCGTCCACAATGTTGAGCTGCTGGGGTGCGACGGTCCGCTCTCCGATGCGGATGCCAAGGTACTTCCACGGTAGGGTGCGTTGTACTTTGTCTGGATGGATGGTCATCCCGGCACGCTGGATGGCATCGATGGCGGCTTTGAGAGTCTTTTCTAGTAGGTGCTCGGAAGGAGCACAGACAAGAACATCATCCATGTAGTGGAAAATTATGGATTTCGTGAAGGCTTTCCTCACTGGCGACAGTACTCGGGCTACGTACCACTGGCAGATTACAGGGGAATTTTTCATTCCCTGCGGGCAAAATCCCGCCAATGGTACCTCTCCTGGGGCGCCTGCCTGTTCACAGACGGCACAGAAAAGGCAAACCGCGGCGCATCATTTGGGTGCAACGGGATCGAGAAGAAGCAGTCCTTGATGTCAATAACTGCGAGTGGCCATGCTCGGGGGAGCATTGCCGGGGATGGTAATCCCGGCTGAAGGGGACCCATGTCAACAATGACCTCGTTAATCTTACGTAGGTCGTGGAGAAGCCTCCACCCACCTCCGCCAGCCTTGCGGATGACAAAGACAGGGGAGTTCCAAGGGCTATCTGATGGGACAACATTACCCTTGGAAATTTGCTCTTCCACGAGGGACCGTAGGGCACTCAACTTATCTTTAGTGAGGGGCCACTGCTCCACCCACACCGGCTTGTCAGTTTTCCAGGTGAGTTGCGGGACAGAGCCATGGGTGGGGCGCCCAGCAGCGGCCCCAGCTAGAAATCCCCTGGTGTATCTGGGATTTCTAGCCTGGTCCACCATTGCGACAAAAGGTCCCTACCCTAGAGGTTGAAGCCAGAGGCCACCACGTATGGTCTTACCGTGGCAACATGACCGTCCGGCCCCTCCACCAAGATGTTATTAGTGGACCTCTGGGGCATAACGGCTCCCCCAAGTCCGGTGATGTTTTCGGTTGAGGGCCGGAGCCCCCATCCATGTGGCCACTCTGCTGCTGAAATGATAGTCACATCTGATCCTGTGTCCATCATTCCTCGGATGTGCACCGCTGCCTTGCCGTTTTTGAGGCGGCAAGACAGAGTGGGCTTGTCGGTCCCCAGGAGCTCTGAGTACATGGCCCGTGGTGTCTTCTTCGTCTTGGGAAGGTCCTCCGGAATAATTATTGCATGAGCCAGCCACTGGCCCCTGGACACGAACCAGGGGGCCGAGTGACAGGCGGCGGTGATTTTAAAAGTCTGTCCCGGGACAGCTGTAACAATCTGAGGGAGCACAGAGAGCCCGAGAGGGCCCCTCGTGGAGTCCCCCACGACCAAAAGCTCTGTCCTCTTATAAATGTCTCCACAAAGAAACACGTTATAACTACGAAAGTCTGTGATGGTGACATGTTGAGGGTGGGCACTTACCAGGTGGAACCTGGTCCTGTCCTTGGCCGCTGCAGTGTCCCCCTCTCCCGCCGATGGTGTGGCGGGCGGTCTCGCCGGAGCGGTGATGGTGGTCCCGGTGTTGTCCGCATTTAATTTGGTGTCACAGCGCAGTGCTGTACTGCGCTCTTCTGCCCGTTTCCCTGGTGCTGGCGGCAACACGGGCAGAGCACCGCTCCGGGACCTGCGGGAGGCTTAGAATAAGAGGTGTTATTTCTCCGGGGCTTTGGACAAAAGCGTGCGATGTGCCCACCTTGTCCGCAGTTATAACACTTGTTATGTCCAGTTCGGTTATTGTCAATTTCAGGGGTGGCAGCCCCCGCTGCTGTCACATACCTCCTTTGCTGTTGGGGTCCGCAGCCTGGAGGAGGGGATGCTACTGATGGCTCGGGGGTGATCTCGGCGCACGCTTCTAACATTGCCTCTAAGGTGGGCCGAGGCAATTTGGGGAGGGTTTTTAGGACTGCCTTGCAGGCAGCGTTGGCACTGGCGTATGCCACTGACCGGAGGAGCTTTGCTTGGTTTGAGGGGTCTTCTTCCTGTTTCTCGAGAGCCATCCTCACTCGGCCTACAAACTTAACAAAGCTCTCCTCTGGTTGTTGCCTGATGGTGGCATACCCATCTGACGGCACCTCCGCAGATGGTAGCGTCAGGAGGGCCCTCAGCGCCGCCTGCTGTACGTCTCTAATCGCTCTCGTTGGGAGCTGTGCAGCCTGCTCCTCACCCTTGCTAAAGTCCCCCTCGCCTGCTAGGTGGTCCATTGTCAGGTCATCGACCTCATCCTCCCCATCGTATTCTCTTAGGAGGTCCTCTAGTAGGCGTTTCCAAGCTCTTTCCCATAGCATGTAATTTTCAGGAGTTAGGATCCCTTCCATAATTGACTTAAGGTCCTCCGGGACTAAGAGGTTGGACCTAAAGGTTGCTCTGAGCATGCCCTGGCTGTAAGATGATTCCAGCCCGTGGTCACTGATCATCTTACATAGGTCTCGCAGCTGGGAGAATGGAAAAGGCTCCCACTGGGGATTCCGGCCACGCCCACCCAGGTGGACCGGTAGGGCTACCAGGCATTGTCCCGCCTCCTGGGCCGCGCCCCCTGGGCCCCCGGGCTCCGGGTGATCTGAACCCGGGCAGGCTGGGGCCCGGTCCCAGGCCTCGGCACCGGCCTCGGCCTGTGGGCCTCCGGGTTCTAGGCTCTGGGGCCCGGGGTGCCTCAGGCCTCGGCCCCCTCCCTTCCGGGTTCTAGGCTTCGAGGCCCGGAAGGGGGGGCGTGGGAATCGGAGCCGGAGAGGGCGGCGCGTGAGGGGACGGGTGCCGCGCGGGGCCGGCTGGAGGTCCCGAGGGGATGGGAGGGGCCCGACGCGATACCACGCCCCGACGCGACGCAGAGGGAGGGACAGCCCCGGGGGCGGAGGACTCCGTGGGCAGGCTCAGGGGGGGAGTCCAGGGAAGGGGGGGGATCCCGCGCAAAACGGCTTTTGGCGCCAAAACGGGGGGTGGAAGGCGCGCTGGTCGCGCGGCCGGCGCCATACCGCTCCTCACCGCGGCTATCCTCTCCTCCATAACCACGATAAGGGGGGGGCACAACGGGCGCAACCGGGCACCCGGGCACAGGCAAAACATCCAAGGAAAGGTCCGGCGCGGAGGAGCCCCCTCCCCACCGGCCAGGGAGCGCCGGAGATCGCGGGGGACCGAGGGCAAACGACACCCGACGCGAGTCTCGACGCCCCAGGGAAGGGGGGTGAGGAGAGTGGGGTGGTAGGGAAAGTGGGGTAGGAGGAACTAGGGTTTCAACTTTCCCCTTACTAAGTCCCCTCAAAGAATCGCAAATTAAAGTCAAGACCGAATAAAAACGAGTAACGCTAACATCTCCCTCCCGAACCTTTTTAGTTACTAAATCCCCGACTTTGTCCCAAAAGCCCAGATCTCAAACTAAATCTAAAGAAACCGAGGGAAACTGAATAAAAACCCATCTAACGAATTCCCTTAAAAGAGGTTTCGAAAAACGCTTCCCCTCCGCAGTTAAAACTCCCTTAATTTGGGAGTAAAACCCCTTTTGCTGCCTGGAAAGCCGGGCACCCATAACGGCAGCAACTCCTAGCCGAGGTCAAACAGGAAAGCTAACGCGGTGGGGTCAGGGGAAATTCTTAAACTCACTTTCCGGACGCTGCGCAGCGATTTTACTCCACGTGCCGGGTCCCGGATCCCTGGCACCTCTCCCGTCCCTGACCGCCGGTCACAGTCCTCTGGCTAGGGTGGTGTGGTGACCGAGGCTCTCTCCACACTCCGTCAGGAGAGAGGTTGCTCGATCTCCCCTCCCGAAAAGTCCACTAAAACGCGGAGCTCTTCAGGAAGGGCGGCCGACGCTGCAACGGCGCGCTTCTGGCGAAGGTCGCTCCGATGAGGCAAGTGGTCAAGCTGACCAAATGCCCCACGTTGGGCGCCAGCTGTGGCCGTCCACCTGCCTCCTCGGTGGAGTGGAGGTGGCTACTAGCAAAGGCGGATGCGACTTGGGTCCTCGGGGGCCAGCCTTGTTCCCAATCGCCGAGCGACTCTTGCCCTTGCTCTCTGCTAGCTGCTCGGTAGGCGAACTCTCCCACACCTCAGGGGGTTCCTCCAACCCAGGAATGAAGAGACACAGACACGAGGTTCTGCACTCTGTGACACCGGGGATCGGAGGACCTCGATTCCCCTGGGACACGATCTTTTATTGTTCCCCCGGTGACCAATCACCGGGTAGCAGAGGGGAGGAACTGGGGAGGAGCAGGGGACAGGGAGCTAACCAGGGATAGAGGGGGGATGAGAGAGGGTTACAGACAGGGGAGTGATACAATGAATAACCGAGTAACTGAGAACTCTCTAGGAAACTGGGGGTGACTAACTCAGATGGGCAGGTGGTGCTCCCCAATGAGCCCTGGGGGTATTAACCTGTCTCAAGCCCAGCCTCTTCTGGGCTAAACTATTGTTCGCTCTACCTCGGGGGAGCCCTCCTCCTCCCCCCAGGGCTTTCTCATTGGAAATTCTTCTTCTGGGGTAATCTGCACCACTGCCACAGTACAGGGCTGGTTCTGTGGTGGCAGTGGATGCTCCCCGCAGTAAGCAACAGCTCCACCATCCTCCTCCGATGCCAACAGTGAGAGAGCGAGAGGAGCCGAGCCAATTGCCCTGATCCCCCATCCAAAATTCACGGTATCTCTGCCCTTGCCAAGAGAAAGCCCCTCAGCTGCAATAGAGCAGCCTGCTGCACTCCTGCCCCTCCCCCACGGCTGCATCTCCTGTCTCTCTTAAGCAGTGGCCATTATTGTCCCTTAGCAACAAAGGGGACAAAGTCCCCTCAGAGAAAGAAACAGAAGGAAAAATCCTGACCCCCAACACTCTGTACAGGCGGGTTCCTCATCCTCGCTCTGAGTCATCCCACTGTCAGATCCGTCAGGAATGATGCAGTCCTGCCATGCTGGATGTCACCCTCCGCTGTCCCCAGGGATGTCACCATGCAGTGGGTGGCTCTGGATCTCTCGGGAATTCCGTGGGAGGTTTCCAGTGGCAGAACAATCCCAACAATCCTGGTGGGAGCTGGGGAGCTGAGGAGGCGCCAAGCTTCTCCCAGAAGGCTTCTCCCTAAAACTGAGGAATGTTCAAATTTCTGCCGGTGGGAAATATCTGTGGTGGTTGATGGTGGGAAAATGGCAGGATTGGGTGGCCCTGGAGCTGGAAGTGATGGGTTGGTATCACCTCCATCCTCGTTAGAATGTTGATGGAGGGACTGGAAGTGGGAGGGGATTGGGATGAGGAAGGGGATTTAGTTCAATAATTTAATTTCTGTGGGGTTCATCCATTTGCAAAGGAGGGATTTGATGCTGTCCAGGATGCAAATCCTGAAATGGATTGGGAAAGGAGTGGGAAATGGAAGCCCTGGAGTTGAATCTGTGTCCAGGAACAGAAAAGGGGGAAGGAAGAAGTGAGAAGGGAGAAGGGAGAGGGGAGAAGGGAGAAGGGAGAAGGGAAAAGAGGAAAGGAAAAGGAAAAGGAAAAGGAAAAGGAAAAGGAAAAGGAAAAGGAAAAGGAAAAGGAAAAGGAAAAGGAAAAGGAAAAGGAAAAGGAAAAGGAAAAGGAAAAGGAAAAGGAAATTCACTTCTCTTGTGGTCATCAGATTTTCCAGGCATGAAATGTCATTCCAACCCAATTCTGTGTATTCCTCAGCACATTTTTCCCTGTTTCCCTCGGGATCCCCAAGCCCTGATGTCTCCTGGTCTGTGCTTTGTCCACACTTGCAATCCCAAGAATTCTCCCTGGCCAGAGCTCTTGGAAGCCGCCTGCTCTTGAATTGTCCCATGCCAACCACCACCCTCTCGGGTGACATTTCCATGGAATGGCTGCTCTACAGACCCTTGGCACTGATCCTGATCGTCTCCTTTGATGGGAACACTGGGAAAAATTCAGAAAGAAAAGGTTCTGGGATCAAACACGGCTTCTCCTGTGGGCACTGAGCCAGGGGGTCTTGTCCTTGCTGGTGGAAGATATCCAAGATTCTGATGCTGGCATTTACATCTGCCAGGTGTTTTCTGCTCAGGGGCTCCACAAGGCAGCCTTTGAGCTGGACGTGGTGTGAAATTATCCAGGTAATTCCTATCCAACATCTGCAGGTCCTTTTGGACACCCAACCCCATCCCAAAACACTCCACGATTCCACAATTCCAGGATTCCTTGTCCAGGAGAAATCTCTGGCTGAGAGGCGCTGGTTCATCCTGGTTTCCCAGTGGGGCAGCAAGAACGCTTCCCAATGGGATTCAGGTTTCAGATTCTCCTCCTGAACATGGTGAATCAGGAAAAATGTTGGTCCAGAATTAGAATATTCCAAGGATAAAAGGGCGATGAGTGACAGGGACAGGAATTGGGAGGATATGGATTGGGATTAATCCATGATCCACATGGATTCTTCAAGGGGATTCTCCATGCGCCACAGCTTCTCCAAGGAATATCCACCTGCTCCAGGGCTGGGATTTTCCTGGATTTCACTGTGAATCTCCCCAGACTTCTGGGAAATCCCTGCTCCATCGTGAATTCTTCCAAAATTTCTGTGGGCTGATGGGAATCTCTCCTCTGGAATCCAGAGGTTTCCCCTGCAGCAAACCCACCCAACAAACCCTTCCCACATAATCCCAATGCAATTCCTGACTAGAATTTGGCCATTTTGCCACAGACATCTCTGGATAATTTTCCCAACAAATCCTTCAGACACAGAAAGGCCAAACTTGATCCAAGACAGGAGCAAAAACGTGGAATAAAATGGAAATCAAGAGCAGCTTTGGGATAATTTTACAGCAAATTTATTGCAAATATTCCATGTAACATGTCCATGCTTGTCCTCCATTTCCCATGGAAAAATTTTTCCTCCCCTTAATACCTGAATTCCCTCATTTCTATGAATCCTGCACTTAGCAAGGGATATTCCAATTCCAGGGGCTTGGAGAACACAACACACCCATGAAATTGGGTTGGAATGTCAAAAGAAACATGGAATTCCAGGAGCTGAGAGGAGGGGCCAGAATTCCTGGTTGAACTGCACCTGGAATGATGGATCACCTTTCCTTGGAGAGGGCATTACTGGGCATGGGGTTTTTGTCTCCATCCATGTGTCACCAATGCTCAACATTCCATAGAATCCCAGAACCATTAAAGGTGGAAAACTCAAATCACTCAGTCCAACCTTGGACTGACAACAACGTTTTCCCAGATTTTCCCATTTTCTTCCCCCTTAATTTTGGAATCCCTGACATTCCAAGACATCCCAAGTTATTCCAGGCTCTCCTTCTCTCATCTCTGACCTCTTTCCAAGAAATGTGGTTCCACAACCTTTTCCTTTAATTCCACAACCCATTCCCTTCCCGATTGCCTTTCCAGTCTTTTGGTATCTTTCTCCCACTATCCTGCTTTGTTTTACCTTTCCCACCTTTTCACGTTTTCCCCTTTTCCCTCTTTTCTTTACCTTTTCCTCTCCTGTGTTTTACTTTTTGCCCTTTTCCATCCTTTTTCCTTTCTTTTAACCTTCCCCTCCTTTTCCCTTTTGTTTTACCATTTCCACCTTTTTACTTTCTCCTCTTTTTCTACATCACTTTTTTCCTTCCATCCTCCCACCATTTTCTTCTACCCTTTTCCCTCTTTTCCCACCTCTTTTTACCTTCCACGACAAAAAATGTCTCCACATTTAATTTTCCATTCCTGACATCCACAATTTGGCTCTTCCCTCCTTCCCACAGAGCCTTTCCCTGATCCCAAGTGGATTTAAAGTGGCACTGGGATGGGGACCGGGCGGATCCGGAGCGTTCCCTTTCTGAATTGGGATACAAATGGGAAGAACTTTCCCGTGGGATCCTTCCTGGCCCTCAGCGATGTCCTCACTACCAGATGCCTCTGCTCCACGTCATAAAACTCCAGCCACTTTTTCTCCATGTCCAGGAACACCCCAAGCACAGAGAGACCCTTCCGCCGCTTCCAGGGCTTGGTGTAGCTGATTCTGGAGTAAAGCTTTCCCCTGGATGTGAGCACAGCCCAGAATTTCTGGGAATCCAGGGAATGCGGCCTGGGATGCTTCGGTCTGTCCCACAGCACTCCCAGCCTCCAGTGCCGCTTCCGGCACAGCTCCACCTCCCAGTAGCTCTTCCCGGCTCCCAATGCGTGCCTCGCCACCAGTACTGGGAACTGGAGTCGATCCTGCACTTTCCTGAGTTCCAGGTTCTGCACCTTGGGATCCAGCACCATGGCAACTGCGGAGAAAGGGAAATGATCCCATGAGTGGCATGGCCCTGGGAGCTCCCTGTGGCCGTGGTGCAGGTTACCCCAGAAGAAGAATTTCCAATGAGAAAGCCCTGGGGGGAGCAGGAGGGCTCCCCTGAGGTAGAGCAAACAATAGTTTAGCCCAAAAGAGGCTGGGCTTGAGACAGGTTAATACCCCCAGGGCTCATTGGGGAGCGCCACCTGCCCATCTCAGTCAGTCACCCCCAGTTTTCTAGAGAGTTCTCAGTTACTCGGTTGTTCATTGTATCACTCCCCTGTCTGTAACCCTCTCTCATCCCCCTTCTATCCCTGGTTCGCTCCCTGTCCCCTGCTCCTCCCCGGTTCCTCCCCGCTGCTGCCCGGTGATTGGTCACCGGGGGAACAATAAAAGATCGTGTCACGGGGGAATCGGGGTCCTCCGATCCCCGGTGTCACAGAGTGCAGAACCTCGTGTCTGTGTCTCTTCATTCCCGGGGTTGGAAGATCCCCCTGAGGTGTGGGAGAGTTCACTTACCGAGCAGCTAGCAGAGAGCAAGGGCAAGAGTCGCTCGGCGATTGGGAACAAGGCTGGCCTCCAAGGACCCAAGTCACATCCGCCTTTGCTAGTAGCCACCTCCACTCCACCGAGGAGGCAGGCGGACGGCCACAGCTCCCGGTGGCTTCCATGAGGGATTGGGACATTCCTGGGGACTGCAGGAGATGTGGCCACTGAAGAGCTGAGGGGCTACAGAACCCCTGAATTCTTAAATCTCCAAATCCCAGAATCTCTGAATCCCACAGTGGGTGAGGCCCTGGGATGCTTCCACAAGGAATTTGAACGTTCCCCAGAACAGGGGATGTGGTCACTGAGGTGCCAAGGGGCCATGGCACTCCTGATTCCCTGAGTTCCTAAATCCCTGAATGCTTTAATCTCTAAATCCCCAAATTCCCAAATCCCAGAGTGGATGAGATTGGAAGGCATCCCAGAGGGGTCTCCTGGTCCCTGTGGACACTGCAGATCTCTCCCAGCAGGGTCTGTCCTCACAGCACAATTCCCACTTGCTCCTTCCATACATCCTCCCTGGAATTGTGTCCCAATCCCATCCCAGGCTCACGCCTGGATTCCAGCTTGGCCAGGATGTCTCTGACACTGGAATTTCAGGATGACTGGAAGTGCCATTCCAGAGTGGCTTGGTCAGGTGGCTGCTACATTTTCATGGTTTGGGTTGGGAGGACCTGAAATCCCATCCAATTCCACCCCTTCCATGGGCAGGGACACCTTCTGCTGTTCCAAGTGGCTCCAAGCCCTGTCCAACCTGGCCTTGGACCCTTCCAGGCATGGGGAATCCACAACTTCCCTGGGAATTCCATCTCAGCCCTTCCCTGCCCTCACAGACAGGAATTTCTTCCCCAAATCCCACCCAAATCTCCCCTTTTCCAGCAGGAATCCATTCCCTGTGTCCCGTCATTCCCCACTTACCTGCGTGGCTCCGGGCTTCCCAGAAATCTGCAGGAAGGAAACAGAAAGGGGAATTTTATGGATCTATTGGGCAGTGCTTTTAGTGATTGCAATGAATGAAAGGAATTTATTTGACTTAAATCCATGGCAATAAAATAATATTTTTATTTTTAATCCCACTTACCCAACTCCGTTCTGAGCCGCTCTGGAAAGGAAAGAAATTCCAGTTATTGGCACTTCTTCACTGGGACTTTTCCACATCAGAAAGCCCCAGTTCTTGAAAAACCGAGCAACATCATGGAGCAATATCTTAATTTTGTAATTAAAATGAAACATTTTCAAATATGTGGACTTCAATTAAAATTAACCATTGTTTGAGTTGTGGCTTTTGGTTAAAATTAGGTATTACTAAATCTGTTGTTTTTAATTCAAATTAACCAGTTTTAAACTCATGGCATTAATTAAAATTCACCATTTTTAATTGATGGTTTAAATGTGTCAAATTTCTGTGTATAACTTTAAAAATGGTTTTGATCAGTTTGGTCCAAATCCAGGGCATTTTGTTCCATGGTCAGGGACACAATTCTTTGTCCATAGAGGTTTTACGGGAAATTTTGGCACAAATCTCTTTGGAAACAAAACCTGGGAAGGAGGAAAAATTCCCGCCTCCCGGATGGGACAGTGGGGCTCAGCACAACTCCAAGTTTCACTCACAGGAAATCACTTATTTAAAATAATTTGTATAATATAATCTATTACTTCATATAATATAAAATAGATCTAATATACATTATACATAGATATTTTAAAATCTCTAATTATAAAAAATATAATCTCTAACTATATGTAATACATTAAATATTATATAATATATCATATATAATATTGATACAAAACAATTTATTACCAAGTATCTTCCTCTTCTCCCCCATTGCTGTGAAAAAACAAAAACTTCCA
This sequence comes from Eopsaltria australis, assembly GCA_034509425.1. NCBI lineage: Eukaryota > Metazoa > Chordata > Aves > Passeriformes > Petroicidae > Eopsaltria > Eopsaltria australis. The sequence continues at coordinate 15,983 of JAVTVJ010000968.1, forward strand.
TGAGCAAAATGAAAACTCAGAGATCCGATGAAGGGCTGAGATCCCAAGGAAGGAATTTCAGCCCTGCACAAACACTGCATTCATTTTGTCCCTTGAAATTTTCCATGTGAAAAATGCATTGGCTTCAATTCCTAAAAGCCAGTGCTGGGATAAAACGGTGAAATTGGGTTGGAAGAGATTTTAAAGATCACCCTGCTCTCCCAGCCTGATTCCAGAGAAAGGGGGCTCCAGCCCTTGGACCATCTCTGAGGCCTCCTCTGGAATTTTGCCAGGAGCTTCACATCCTTCCTGAGGGGCAGAATTCCCTCTCAGCTGCTTCTGGGGTTGAGCCCCAGACTCAGGGGATTCCTGGGATGGGCCGTGTCCATCCTCTCCCTCCTGATCCCTCTCCCCAGGAATTCCTGGGATGGGCCATGTCCATCCTCTCATCCCCAAATCCCTCTCCCAGGGGATTCCCAGGATAGGCCATGTCCATGCTCTCATCCCCAAATCCCTCTCCCAGAGCTGCTCCCAATCCCTTCATTCCCATCCTGGAGCAATCCCAGGCACTTGGCCTCGTTCAGCCTCCTGAGATTCCCAAGGGCCTCTGCTCCAGTTTTTCCAGGAATTGCTGGGAATTCAGGAGAGCGACTCATCCAAGAGGATTTTCCCTCTTTGGGTAAGTGGAGTCCTCTCCAGGTGGGAATCCTGAGGGATCAGGGGCAGCAGGACACTGCAGTTCCTTTATTTTCCATGGAATTAATGCTCAGGTTTCCCCAGGACATGGAGTTTCATCCCACATATTTTTTGGCTTCATGAGGCACTTGAAATAATTTTTCCTATGTAGTGAAAAAACCCAGGAGCAGCAAATCAGGGATTCAAGGAATCTCCATCAGCAAAAGTCCATGCAGAGAATTCCCAGAGGAGCAGGAAATGATCCCAAATTTCTCAGCCCTGGAACCAGCCAAAGCTGTGATTTTTAGCAATAATTGAAATAAAATGGAAATAAATAAATTGAAATAAAAGGAAAATAGAAGAGTTTCTTTTCCCGCTCTTTCACTGGTTTATAGGTGCTGATTAATCATCATTATTTATATAATTAATAATAATTGTATTCAATATTAATATAATTAACATAAATTGGAGAAATGGTGTTACCTGCTTGGTGTGTCTTTCTCTTCTCCCCTGAGTAGATCAAAAAACACAGCAAAAAAAGGAAAACATCAGTAAATTACTCGGTTTTTGAGGAGTTCAATTTAGCAGCAAAATTAATTAAATGTAAGTCAGGACTCAAATTAAATTTTTAAAAATTTCATTTCAAATGGAAATATATCAATTTGAATTTTTAGTAAAACTTGCAACCAGGTCACAAAAACTTTTGGTAAAGGGACACTCTTCCAGAAATACTTAACAAAAATCCACATCATTTGTTTTGGGAAGTGAACCCTGGAAGAATTTATTGGACATGAAAATTGTTCTTACCCAGCTCTGACTTCACACGCAGTCTTTCTGAAATGAATGAGAGATTAATTTAGAAATTTCACAGCTAAAAACTTCAATTACTGCTTTTTTTTTGGCCACTTTGGAATTCCTTTTTCTTCAACAATCTTAAAGAAGTATTTTTAAAAAAGAGTAAATGAAGATTAATAAAATAAAAATTAATAAATGAGGGTTAATGGTAGAAAAATTAATTAAATATACATTAATTTAATTAAATTAATCCCCCACCTCTCAAATATTCTTCCCAAAAATTCCTTTCTCACCATCTGGATCTTGGAATGTCCCTCAAGCCCCTCAGGAAGAGCACCAGACTTGTGTTAATTAGAAATTTCAATAAATTAAAGTGGAAATAAATTAAAAATCAGTAAATGAAAGTGAAAGAAATGAATCCATTCAAGAGGAAATCAATTCCACTTGAAATCATTGAGCTCTTGGCTGTGTCCTGGTGCTGTTCCCATCATTTTCCTGTCAGGAAATTGAGGCTGGAGAGCCAAAATATCAGCAGAAATTTGGCAGGAAATGGGTCAGGGAATCATTGGAAGGTTCAAACATAATAAAGTATTAGCAATGAAAATATTGCTACTGTTACATAATATTTTATGTATTTAATGTTTTAAAATTCTGTAATGTAATAATAATATTCTGTATCTTATATATTTTCAATTATCACATTAAATTATATATCATTATATACAATTTTATTATAAAAATAGAATTATATATTTTATTCTCTTATGTATTAATTATATTAAGAATTAATATATGACACATTTAAATATTCAGTAACAATACATAGTTAATTCTATAATATAATAATGGGACATTATTATATTACGCAATATATATTATGTATTATAACTGCATGCGTTAAATACTATTATATGTAATAATTGCAACAACATTGTAATTTGTCATTAATTTCGTATTTTCAATATTTTAATTGTATCAACATCTATAATTTAGTATCTTACATGTTTCATTATTTAATTATTAGGTCATTTTAATTTTTAATATTGATATGATCATTGGCCGTACGAGATTAGCTCGAATTTGGGCACCACTGAAGGGGTCAATAAATCAAAACCGTGACCAACAGTCACTGAATCCCACTGGGATTCACATCCAAGAAATTGAAATCCCTGGAACAGCATCTCTGATTCCTGGGAGCCTTTACCTTCCTCGGCCTTGTTTCTTGACCTGGCTGGAATCAAAGAGATCCAAATGTTAATTATTGATCACAGCCAATTAGGGACAATAAATGAGACCCAACAAAGGATATATACCTATGTCCTATGATTCTACTCATATTCGATTTCTGTATTTCTATTGTATTTGAACAGAGGTTTCGTGAATGTGAGATTTCTGAAATCCCTGAGGGGCAATGAAAATTATAATATAGAATATTATATATATTAACTGAATTATTATTATTGCACCAATAAACTGCTTGCATGACAGAGATATTCATATTTCTATAGGTGTCTTTATTTCTCCATTTGAATATAGTTTATATATTTATATATATTTGTATATTATGTTTTATGTTTGTCTATAAATAATACATTTATATATGATGTATTTTTGAAATTTAATATTATGTATTAAATAATATACATATTATATATTACACAGTATATAATTAATACTAAAGATGAAATATGGACTAATCATTTAAAAGAAATATTATGTACTTATATACATCTATGAATGCATGCATGTATTATAAATTAGAATTGTATTATATATGTGTGCTGTATAAAAGAATTGTATTACATATAATAATGTTATGTATATACTGTATCTGTATAAAATTATATGTGTATGTATGTATATAATTAAGTATCGTATTATGTATAATAATACATGTTATAATTGTATAATTTACTATGTTATATGATATAATAAATACTATATACATTTACTAGATACACATATACATTAACACACATATTTTACAATATCAGCTTTATAGTTTTTATTTATTATATATTTATTATAGATTTCTTCTCTTGTATCTTTATTATATTACAGTAAATATCACATTTCTATTCATATTTAGGGTTTCTATTGAGCTTTTTCCCTCCTCACCTGCATTCCTGATTTGTGTAAAACTCCCTGGAAAAACAAGGAATTCCCATTATTATTTTACCAAACACCGTCTTCTAAATCGAATTTCAAGTTCACTTGTTTTATAATGAGAAATGCATCAAAAATTCCACCATTCCAGGAGTTAAAAAAATATTTGGCAAATATCTTCAAGTGTCTGTGTCCCAAATACTAATTTTAATTACCCATCTTTTGATTTTGTCTCTCTCCCTCTCACTCAGGTATTTCTGACCTGGATGTTAAAGTTTCTCTTTTAACATAATTCATGAAATAATTTTTTCCTACAACAACATATTATTAGTTAAAATAATGAAATCATTTTCATTAATAATTATATTGAATAAAGGATTTTTAAATATTAAAAATTAAATATAATAATTTAAAATAAAATGACATTTTAAAACACTAGAATAATATAAAATGGTAAATACATTTCTTAAATTTAAATTATTTTTTTGATTTACAATGTTTATTTGAATTTGGGGTTGCAGTGAATTTAAAGTGTCAATACTCACTTTTGATTTTATAAACAACAGCCCCAACAATTCCCAAATCCACACTTAAAATTATGAGGGAAACAATCATCCAAGGGGAAGGGGAAGTGGAAGGGAAGAAGGAATCTGGAAAAAAGAAAAGGAATTACAAAATGAAATTCAGACTGAATAAAATAAAAACAGTGATCTCCCTCTTTTAGAACTCTCCAGGCTGGGAATCCATCCCAAGGAGCGAGAGAAGGGATGGGAACCGATATTCCGCATTTCCCATCGGCACATTCCCAGAATCACGGAATATCCTGAAGGGAATATCCCTGGAAGGACCCCCAGGGATCATCACTTCCCACCGGGGCTGCCCAGGGAAGGGTGGAGCCACCGTTCCTGGATGTGTCCAAGGAATGACCAGACGTGGCACTCGGAGCTCTGCTGGACATAGGCCAATGGTTGGACTGGATGGCCTTGGAGGCCTTTCCCAACCCCAATGATCCCAGAATTCTGTGAACTCCTGGCCCTGAAGAGCCGCCAGATCCCACCCTGTGCCACAGAGCATTGTCTGAATGCTCCATGAATTTGGGAAGTGTAAGAGGCATGACCACTTCCCTGGGAGCCTTTCCCAGTGCCCGACCACTCTCCGTGTGTCCAGGACATTGTAGGGTCTTGGGAATATCCATTGGAATGTCCATCGGAATGTCCATTGGAATGTCCATTGGAATGTCCCAATCCTCCCTTCTCCAAGCTAAAAGGAATCTTGGATGCACCAAGTCACAACAGTGGATATCTTCCCACATGATTCATCTTCCTAATTGTCATTGGCCTGGGATTGGGTCCAGGATCATTCCAGGAACAATGGACAGCAGCTACCACTGGATCCTGGCTGATCACAGTACTCCAGGATCACTCCATGTACAATGGAGACACAAGGGACAGCAACCACCACCTGACCCCAGCTGATCCCAGGGTCACTCACCTGCAATCTGGACTCGGGATTCCTGTGTGGCATTGAGCACCTTGTTGACCACCCTGCAGGACACTTCCCAGTCAGATCCTGGCTCCAGGCTCATGGAACTCACAACATCAAAGACACCAGAAGAAGGGTTTGGAGTGTTCTGAGTGGTCACTTCCTCCGGCCGTGTCCGGCCTTGGCTGTCCAGCCAAACCATGGAGGGTGCTGGGAACCATCCCTGGGATCTGCAGGAGAGGCTGATGCCATTCCCAGCGTGTCCATCCAGGAAAAGCGAGGACTTGGCACCTTGAGCTGCATAACGGGAAAAATCCAGCTCCAACAAAGGGAAGACAAGGAATTCCCTCAGTAAAAGGGATTTTGGAAAGAAATTCTTTACTGGGAGGATGGGGAGGAGCTGCAATGGAATTCCCAGAAAAGCTGTGGCTGCCCCAACCCTGGAAATGTCCAAGATCCAGTTGGATGGGGCTTGGAACAACCCAGAATAATGAAAGGTGTTCCTGCCCATGGAAGGAGGTGGAACACAATGAGCTTCAAGATCCTTCCCACCCAACCCATCCTGGGATTCTGTGGTTCATGGTGGGAAGGTTTCCCTCCAATGTCTCCATAATAATGTGCAAAATAATCAGATTTCTAATTCTAATCCAAATTAAATTGCTCGGAAATGGCTCTTCCTGTCCGTCCTGGTGCCGGCTGGGATGGAATTAATTAGTCCCAGGAGCTGCATCAGATTTGGAAATGATGACAACAATCCACTCTTATTCATGGCTATTATTTCTCCCACCTTCTGTCGTTTTCATTTTCCTCCCTATTTTTCCTATTTTGATTTGAGTTGATTTCAGTTATTAAACCTATCTTAGCCGAACTCAGGAATTTTCCTACTTTTACCCTTGGAATTTCCTCTGGGCTTCCCCCACAGAACTGAACTTCCCGAACAAAACTGTGGCTGGGACAGAAGCAGGATTTGCCTGACACCCAACATGTCATCTGTAGGAAAGCAAGGATGCAAGGAATTGGAATGGGGAACACCATTGTTCCAGAGCTTGGTAAGACAACCATAACCCAAATATCCAGGGAAATCCTCAGAGGTCCCTCTGATTTCATGGGAAAAGCTGGAATTATTTCCCTTGCACCCACCTGCCACATCCAGGTCCACCACGACCTCATCGTACCAGTTTTCGAGGAAGATGGCGCAGGTGTATTTCCCTTTGTCCGAGGGACGAATGTTCTTCAGGAGAAGGGACACATTTCCCTGGTGGAATTCTGAGGGGAAAAACTCTGTCCTGCCCCGATATGTCTCGAACTGCAGAAATGGATTTTGAGGGTTTTTCACATCAAAAGTGGTCACTATGCTTTCTGTGGGGCTACTGGAGAAGATCCACTGGACTGTAAGTTTTTCCAGGATTATTTTGCCTTGTAACCGGCAGGGCAGGACGGCTCCTTTCCCAATGATTCCAATGACGGGGTTGTCAGGAGGAATTATGTTGTACTGGCCTGTAAGGAGAGAGAGAGATGGAAAAGTTGCTGATCCTGAATCATCCAATCCTGAAATGGGTTGGGTTGGAAGGGACCTTTAATGGTGTTGGGAGTTGGTGCTTATCAAAGTTCCCATCAGCACTTCCTGAGGGAAAGTGGGATTTGGGAATGCCAGAAAAATGAGACAGGAAAACAAAGGAGATTTTGCCTGGAAATTAATTCCCTTCCTAAATAAAATCTGGATTGGGACAGAACCAGGATTTACCTGTGACCCTGAGAACCAACTGTAGGAAAACAAGGATGGGAAGAGTCACTGCCAGCTGGAATCTGGATCCCATCATTCCGCAGCTTGGGAAGGAATCAATAGCCCAAATATCCAGGGAAAATCTCACCGGGCTCCTGCCAAGCACAGACACGAAATGGGAAGAGAGAATCAAAGGAGAGCTGTGTGTTTCTGTGAATTTATGGGAAAATCCTCCAAGGTGTTCCAGCTCCTTTGAACAAAATCAAGAAAATGTCAGGATCAGCTGTTTTTGAGGAAACGCAAGGAATGGAGTTCTGGTTCCCAGACTAAATCCAAGCCCAATGGAATGTGGATAACCTTGGGCAGGGGAGCAACTGAGGCAGAATTCCTAAGGAACACAAATGGTCATTCCAGATCCATCCATTCAGGATTGTTGAGGTTGGAAAAGGCCTCCAAGGCCATTGAATCCAAACTGTGTCCAGCCCCCACCTTCTCACCTGCCCAGAGCACTGAGTGCCACGACCAGTCAATCCTTGGACACCTCCAGGGATGGTGGCTCCACCATTCCATGGGCAGCCTCTTCCAAGTCTTTCCAGGCAGTAATTCCTCCTGGTATCCAATCAGGACCCACCCTGACACAGCCTAAGGCAACTTCCTCTCATCCCAAGCCTTTTTCCCTGGGAGCTGGTCCTGACTGTTTTTCCCTGGCTCCACCCTCCTGTTAGGGAATTGTGGGGAGGGAGAAGGTCCCCCTAGAGTCTCCTTTTCTCCAGGATGAGCCCCTCCAGCTCCCTCAGGAGATGTCCAGACCCTTCCCCAGCTCCTGTCCTGGCTCTGGACATGCTCCAGTCCATCCGTGTGCATCCTGTACCTGGAGACCCCAGAATGAAGCCCAGAATTTCAGGTGGGGCCTCCCCAGTGCCAAGCACAGTGGGACAATCCCTGTCCTGCTCCTGCTGCCACTCTGTTCCGGATTTCTGTGGGACACTCCGTGTCCTGCTCCTTCTGCTGCCCTATTCCTGATTCCAATGGAACACTCCCTGTCCTGCTCCTGCTGCCACTCTATTCCCATCCCAATGGGACACTCCCTGTCATGTTCCTGCTGCTGCACTGTTCCTGGTCCCAGCCAGGCACCATTGGACTCCTGGCACACATGGACACACTGGGGCTCATCCAGTGGCTGCTAAAAAAATTCTCTAAAACAAAAAAGCCTAAAAATTAATTTAAAAAAGGAAAGACAAATTACATGGAAAAAACAATCAACATTTCCATGACTAATTCCCTTCATAAAAATCCCAATTATATGTCTGATTTAGGCATGAGCACATTGTCTGATTCATTAAATTATGGAAGCAAAGAAATTAAAATTAAATAATCTTTAAGAACTTCACTTGAAACCACCCACAAATAACAGGAATTTCCACCAAGGCAAAACAATTCCAACCAGGAATCATTCTCTGCGGGGTGGAAGTAACAAACCACCAGCTCAGAACTATCCCAAAAACATCTCACCATGGACAATCCTCTTCCAGCCAGACTTACCTGAGCAGCCCAATCGAGAATATCCATGTTAAATTCCATGTGGATTAGGGAACTGAGGAATTTTTGTATTCCCTGGACACTGATCTTTGCCACATCTCTGGTGGGACAGATTTCAGGAACTCCCGCACTAAATCCTACAAGTTTTGAAAAGGCACTTTGACCACAAAAGACTTTTTTTCTTTCAGGTGGAACATTCCAGCCAATCCCAACAACCTGGACCTGGATATTTCAAAGTTTCCGTTTGTGACACACCTTGATCCAAAGGGCAAAGGTTTCAAATCCTGGGCAGGTGACTGGGTTTGAAAGGCAGGTGTCTGCCAAGGAAGAACAGAAAATGTGACCCATTACTCTAGCCAACATGATTGACACTCCCCAGAATTGCCTTAACCCTTACAATTGAAACATTAACTTTCAATATTGAAACTTTACAACCCACTGTGACCTATTAATCTCTTAACTCCCTTATACTACTTTTCTAACTGTTTGGGTTTTAACTTGATCCTGAAACGTAAATTTGTTATCACACTCTCATGTTTCCCTATCACAAGTCTTGCTTTTCCTCTTGAGTCATCCACTCCTGCTCAGTGTCTCCGTGTCCATCCACCTCACTGCCATCACAGGCCTTGCTCTGCTTTGTCTTCCATAAGCTTTGGCAGCTCAGGGCTCTTGCTTTCTTTCATTGCTGCTTTTAGTAAATTGTTCTTAATTCAACCTGTGACCTTTCATTTTTTTGCCTGCACTTCTCCTCTCCATCCCACCACAGGGGGAGGGGGAGGGGCAGTGGGAGAAGGGAGCAGTGCTCACCTGTGCATCCCTCTGGGAAGCCCTGCCCCAGTGCTGCAGGAGACCTTGAGGTGCTGCTCCCACCATTGGCCATTGTCCACGGGGGCCTCTCTCTCTTTACAGCATGCTGGGGACGGTGCTGGAGAACAGAAAACTTTTAAGAGTCTCCTTTGACAGCACCTTTTTCCTTTCTCCAAACAGGGAAATGCCAAGCCTGCAAGCGTCCCTCTATGCTCGGGTAAGTGCTGCCTGAACTGGACGAGCCTCCAGTCCCTCTGGCCTTCTCCTGTCCTTGCCAGGCTGCCTTAGGACCCAAGATCCAAGGCAGGCCACAGTCTCAGCTTCGCTTTTCTACCCTCATCCCTTCATCCCTTGCTGGGCTCCAGCCACACCCAGCAATGCCCACTGCTCTGTCCTCAGCACACAGCCTGCTGCTGGCTCCCTCCCCTCACACTGGGGCTTCACATCAGTCTCCTGGAGGTAGGAGGAAGAGCAGAATCATGGCCACTGCTCTCTGTCATCCTTGCAGACCCTGCATGCCATGGACACCATGCTGGAGGTGATGGTACTCAGCTCTCCTGCCTCCAAAACCAGTGAGATGCTGCAGGACATCCTGGAGGTGTGGCCTGTGCACAGCGTGGGGGGTCAGAGGACTGTTCCTTACCTGGAGGGGAAGGAGCCTGGGGTTGTGTCCAGTCTTGTCCTGGCTCCTGCCAAAGGAGCCCTGTCCCAGCCAGGAGCAGGACACCCCCAGTGCCGTGCAGGCAGAGCACACTGCGGGGAGGGTGCCCAGCTGCCCTGGGGAAGCAGGGGCTGGCCCCAGGCTCTGCTGGAGCACAGTGGAGCACAGGGCAGCCCCTGCCTTCCTTGCTGCCCACCAGCTTTGCCTGGGGCCTTTGTGCCAGGCCTGCCAGGGCCCCCAGGGGCAGGAGCCCCTGTTCAGGCTTTGCTTGAGGGCAAAGGAAGCCTGCAGGGACAGTGCCAGTGTATCTCAGGAGCAGGGCTGTGCTGCTGCTGCTGCTGCTGCTGCTGCTGGAGTGGGTGTCTGCTTGCAGGGCTCACCTGCAGCTTCTCTCTTTCCAGGTTCTGCTGGACTACTTGTTCTTTGACACAGTGGCAGTGCAGGAGAGGGTCCTGGGCAGGGTTAGGCTGCTGAGCCATTTGCTGGCCCACTCTTGCACTGTGCAGGTAAGGAGCGGCCACCTTGTAGCCAGGCCATCCCTGTGCCCTAGCACAGCCACAGCTCTGAGGTGCCTTCAGGCCTCAGGTGTCCACCATCAGCCCTTCTGCTCTTCTGCCTGTCTCCCCCAGGCTGCTCAAAATAAGGACAGCGCTGCTGCCAGTGGACACATCCAGATCCCAGGCCTGGGCAAGCTGCTGGGCCATCTGCTTTTCAAGTTGTTTAGGAAAGAAGAAACCAGCTTGATGGCACTGGACATTCTCTGCTCCCTCTTCACATTCCTCTCTGAGCAGAAACATAAGAGAAGTTGTGCTGGGCTGCATCCCTGTGCACGGCCACATCCCCAGATACACCTGCTTGTCTTCCCAGGCCCCACTGTGATCCCTTGTTGTGCTTGGTGCAGGTGCCACCATGTCCCCAGTGCTGCTGTCACCTCTGCTTCTACCCCACTCTCTCTGCCAGGCTCTTGATGGTCCCATGGAGCTGAGCTGCTCCTCCACGCAGGACTCAGCCCCACTCCACCCCTTGCCCATGTCCCCTGGACAGCTGCTGTCCTGCCCTGCCATACTCCAGCCCCGCCAGCCCTTCCCCCTGAGCAGTACTGCAGCCACGCTGGAACTGGGGGCTGCATGCAGAGCTCCAGGGGCTCGGAGCTTCCCGGGCCAGCAGCACTGGCTACACACACTGCAGGCAGCTCCCCCTTTCCAGCCGTGCCCACCAGCTCCTCCTGTGACCGACTGCTCCTCAGCCATTCCTGGATGCTGACGCTTGTCAGGCTTGGCTCGGCTGCTGCCCCAGTGGCTGTGTCTCACTGACACGTCCGTGTTTCCCCTCTTTTCAGGTGCCACACCACCAGTGGTTCATGCCCAGCTCCCAGCATACTGGGAATCTGAGATCACCTCCCTGCTGAATATGCCCAGTGCCTGGAGAGTTCAGGTAAGGAGCCCTCCCCCTTGCTGGGCCTCTCACCTGTGGCATCAGCAGGGGATCTGTGTGTGCAAAGGGCTGCAGAATCAGCGGGGCTGTCCCTGCCCAGAGGGTTCCTGCTGTCCCCAGGCAGGGAACACTGCGGTGCCAGCTCCTGCCCTGCTGGCCACCAGAGAGCCCTGGCTCTCAGTAGGGCCCGTGCCCCATGTCTGAGAGCCCAGCTCTCCTCCCTGCCCCGGGGCCCTCCTCATCCTCCCCTGCATAGGGACTGTGGGCACTGCTGCCAGCTTTCCTGCGGCCACTGCCGCCAGCACTGCCTGGCGCCTCTGGCCAGGGCTGCTGGTGCTACCCAGCCCAACAGCACCCTTGGGGCGCTGGCTGGCACAGGCCTCTGCTCCTTCCTTCCTGCCACAGGCCTTGGAGAAATATCTCAGGCCTGCTGAGAGGACAGGCATCGTCCTGGCAGCCATCGAGATCTTGGCACGCTCCAGCCTCCTGGATAAGCAAGCGCCAAGGGAGTTTCTGGAGGTGGCCATGAAATCCCCAGAGCTGTGGCTGATGGATGGAAGTGGCGTGTGCCAGGATTGTCCTGCCCTTCAGCCCTGCCAGGTTGCTGCCTCCCTCCCTCCCAAAGCCAGCTGTGTGAGGCTCCTGAAGCCACCTTGAGGCAGCAGACAGGCTGTTAGGATCCCCCTTCTGACACCCAAGTAATGGTAGGATCTGTAATGGTTTTAAAAGATTCCTTGGTCAAAATTAAGGTTCAAATAAGACCATAGGCCAAGGTCAATAGTATGGATTAAGTAGAAGAGGAAATGGGTGGTAGAGAGAGACTTGGGAAGAGAAGGAGACACACACACAGATTACAAAGAAAGATTGTCAGCACCACATGGGTCCCTGCTGCTTCCTGATGATCCTTCTTCTGATCTTCTCAGTGGCAATGGGGATCCCCAAGTATTCTCAAGGCAGCTCTTTTATCTGTCCAAGTCCCGGATATCCACAAGGCGTCTGCGCTGTTGGCACAACTTGGGTTGGCTTGTGTGTGAGAAGTTGCTTCCTCTTGCCACAGTTTTCCAGGGTGGGGATTTTTGTGCACACAGCTTACCCAGCATCTTGCTGTTGTTGCTGTCTGGGCTTTTCCCACAGTCTGCACAGTGGCATTTTGTCCACTGTGCTAATTCCAACCCTCCGTTCAGGCCTGCAAGTAACGCCTCCCAGTTTGCCATCTCTGCCTGATGAGGTGGCTGATCTTATGTGAACTTCTTTCTTTGGCAGTGCTTTGAGACGAGGTAACTGCGTTCTTTAAGTGCTGACAGAGGGATGGGCAGGGCAGCCCAGGACACAGCTGCACTGCAGAGCCAGCACCTGCCTCACCTGTGTTCCCTCTAACAGGTGCCAGAAGTTGTGAGACACATCTTTGCCTACTGTGATGAGAAAAACACAACAACAGCTCAGAGCTTTCCCACACTCCTTGACCTGATGGCAAATAAGTGGCCTGGGCAGGTGGTTGCCACAGCTCTGGAAGCGGCACCAATATTCAGGTCCCTGACAGCCCAGAGGGCTTGTTCCCTGTGGGGACAGGGATCCCGAGACTCTGTGGCTGCCAGAGCCAAGGAACACTGCAGGAGCCTCAAAGGGAGCGGGGCCCTCCATGCCAGCACACTTGCCAGCCCAGGCCCACAGCAGCCAAAGATGGCCAGGCCAGCCCAGAGACAGCTGGCTGCTCCCAGCCCCAAGGAGAACAGCCCCTCAGCCGTGTCCAGCTGCCCAGGCTGCTTCCCTGGGCACCCCAAGCCCTGCAGGGCTGGCCCAGGCCACTGTGGCTGTGGTGGCCCAGGCAGCCGTGCTGACAGCACTCTGCTTTACAGCGACAAAGTCTATCTGTGGAAGGCCATGTTCTCCGTGCACCAGACTCTGGAGAAGGTTCTGAAGGAGCTGCACATGGAACTCTGGGAGCAGCGCAAGAACATCATCACTGGGCAGCAGAAGTCCTGCTTCGCTTTCTTGTCCATGAGTCAGCAGGAAAAGCCCCCGTGCCCTTGCCCTCAGCTGCAGGTGGGAAGCAGGAGCTGTGCCAGGGGAGCCGTGCCAGCTCTGCCCAGGCTCTCTGCTGCTTCCTTCCAGATCCTGGCCTCTGGTGATGTGCTGGAGAACAAAGTGGCTCCATTGTACAAAGGCTTGAGCCTTCTGAGGTCTCCAACAATGGAAATGATCTCTCTGGTGCTCAGGGCCCTGGTGACGCTGTCACAGGGAGCCGAGACGGTGAGCAGGCTGCTCTCAGGGGCAGACATGTGGCACCTGCACTCTGAGGCCTCGGGGAGGCTGTTGGCTTGGCCTGGGCAGAGGCTCAGCTACTGGGGTGACTGCTCCAAATGGCCTGCCTGCTATGGTGTGGCCTGGGGGCTGCCTGGGGAGCCAAGCAGGCACAGAAATTCTCATGGAATGAAAACTGTCTTTCATACAGGCAAGGAAAATGAAGGGCCTCCTGCCTGAGTTGCTGAAATTCCTGTGGCACTGGCATTGGGACATTTCAGTGATGGTCATGGACATCTGCCACAACGTGATGGGGCACTGTCCTGGTTTGTCCAGGTGTCTGTTAAGGAAGGCAGGAGCCTCCCTTGGAATGGGAAACTGTAACCCCTCTCCCTCCGAATTATTATAAATTTTAAATCAAGAGGCTCTCAGGCAAAGATATGGGAATAGGAATAACAGTTCTTTACTGATATCTAAAACAAGGCTAACAAATAACAACTATAACGTTAACCAACAATCAGAACCAGAAACCCAGTGGCAGCCTCCTTGGCTTCAGGCACCTTTTCCCTTCGGTGCAGTTCCAGTCACAGCCTGAAGGGGCGCTCTGGGTGTGATGATTCCCCGGTGGCTGCAGGGGGCGCTCCGGCGTGAGCTCAGGTAGCACACGGCGAATGGCGACTGCCCGAAGCACGGAGGGATGGAGGAGAGCCCTTGCTCCACAGACCCTCGGGAGGCAGCTGGTGTCGCTGTCGCAGCAGGATCCCCAGACACAGGGAGCTGGGACGGTAGGAGGTCCCTGCGTGCAGGGGGAGCCCCGCTACAATGTAGCAAAGAAACTCGGAGCAGTGAGGAGGAGCAGGGGAGAGACAGGCTGGTAGCAGGCAGCTCCCGATGGGCAGAGAGGAAAAGACTCACAGCAGACAGACCGGCAGCTCCGCGCTGGCTTCTCAGGGGGCCGTGGGTTCAGCAGACAGCAGCTCAGACCGTCCAGCTCCGAGGGTCCCCAGCAAGAGAGCGTGACCTCCCCACTACCCTTCCTTTTCAGTCTCCAAAATCTCGCGCTGTCAGGCTCTGCGTCCATGAGGGCAATGCTGCCCCACCCTGCCAAGGAGAAAGGCCCTAGCCTTGTGTTTTGTTTCTGTTAAGTACTCAGATATTAGCTCAGCTATTTGTGTCTTAGCAACCCATGGGAGAAAAAATTCCTGAGGAAAAAAACTAAATCCAACCTCCAACAGGATGTAAAACACACTCACAGGGTCTCCATGGGGACATCCCAGGAGTCCCCAGGCTGCCAAAGAGCCAGCATGTCAGTTACCCAAAGGGGCCCCATGGGCACATCCACACCTTACCATGTCTTCCAAAGAGCAGGGATGTCAAAGGCACTCACAGGTGCTCCATGGGGTCATCCCAGCAGTGCCCACGCTGCCAAAGAGCCGGCATGTCACAGACACTCACAGGGGATCCATGCAGACATCCCAGGTATCCCCAGACTCCTGCAGAGCTGGGACGTCACAGACATTCACAGGGGCTCCAGAGTGGCATCCCAGGAGTTTCCAGAGTGCCAAAGAGCCACGATGTCACAGACAATGCCAGCAGCTCCATGGAGACATCCCATGAATCCACAGGCAGCCAAAGAGCCGGCATGTCACACTCACAGGGGCTCCATTGGGACTTCCCTGCTGTCACCAGCCTGCCAAAGAGCTGCAATGTCACAGACACTCACATGGGCCCCATGCACACATCCCACGTGTCCACATGCTGCCAAAGAGCTGCAGTGTCACAGACACTCACATGGGCCCCATGCACACATCCCCTGTGTCCACATGCTGCCAAAGAGCCGGCATGTGACAGACACTCACAGGGTCTCCCTCAAGCATCCCACGTGTCCCCAGGCTTCCAAAGAACTGGCAAGTCACAGACACTCACAAAGGCTCAGTGGCAGCATCCCAGGCATCCCCAGGCTCCCAAAGAGCTGGCATGTCACAGACACTCAAAGATGCTTCATGGTGATATCCCAGGAGACCCCAAGCTTCCAAAAACCTGCCATGCAACAGAAACTCACATGGGCTCCATAGCCACATCCCATGTGATCCCTGCCTGCCAAAGAGCCCAGATGTCACAGACTTTCACGCGGCTTCCATGCTGATACCCCAGGAGTCCCCAGATGTCCAAGCACCTAATATGTCACAGAAATTCAAAGGGATTCCATGGTGACATCCTCGGACTTTCCAGGCAGCCAAAGAGCCAGCACCTCACAGACACTTACAAGGGTTCAACGGGCTTATGCCCGGAATGCCCAGAATGCCAAAGAGCAGGGATGTCAAACACACTCTCAGGGCCTCCATGGGGACATCCCAGGAGTCCCCAGGCTGCCAAAGAGCCAGCATGTCACAGTTACCCAAAGCGGCCCCATGGGGACATCCCTGCCTTACCCTGTGTTCTAAAGAGCAGGGATGTCACAGACACTCACAGGTGCTCCATGGGGTCATCCCAGCAGTGCCCACGCTGCCAAAGAGCCGGCATGTCACAGACACTCA
This sequence comes from Eopsaltria australis, assembly GCA_034509425.1. NCBI lineage: Eukaryota > Metazoa > Chordata > Aves > Passeriformes > Petroicidae > Eopsaltria > Eopsaltria australis. Next base: position 31,962 of record JAVTVJ010000968.1, read on the forward strand.
CAGGGGCTCCATAGGGACTTCCCTGCTGTCACCAGCCTGCCAAAGAGCTGCAATGTCACAGACACTCACAGGGGCTCCATCAAGCATCCCACGTGTCCCCAGGCTTCCAAACAACTGGCAAGCCACAGACACTCAGAAAGGCTCAGTGGCAGCATCCCAGGCATCCCCAGGCTCCCAAAGAGCTGGCATGTCACAGACACTCAAAGAGACTCCATGGGGACATCCCAGGAGTCCCCAGTCACCCAAAGAGCCGGCATGTCACAAACATTCACAGCTGCTCAAGAGTGACATTGCAGGAGTGTCCGGGCTGCCAAAGAGCCGGATGCCACAAACATTCACAGCTGCTCAAGAGTGACATCCCAGGAGTGTCCAGGCTGCCAAAGAGCCGGCATGTCACACACACTCACAGGGGCTCCATGGTGAAATCCCAGGAGTCCTCAGGCTTCCAAAAACCTGCGATGCCACAGAAACTGACATTTTGTCACAATAGAGCCACTAGTGTCACAATACAGTCACTATCATATCACAATACAGCCACCATGGTGTCACAATAGCGCTAGAATTATGTCACAATACAGCCACTATTGTGTCACAATACAGAAAAAATCATGTCCACATAGAGCCTCTATCATGCCATAATACAGCCAATCTAGTGTCACAGTACCTCCACTATTGTGTCACAATACAGCCACTATTGTCTCAAAATAAAGCAACTCTAGTGTCACAAGAGAGCCACTAGTGTAACAATTAGACTGCCATTATACTGCCACTATACAGCCACTATTGTGTCACAATAGTGCCGCCACTGTAAAAATAGAGCCACTAGACTGTCATAAGCGAAGCACTGTTGTGTCACAACAGAGCCACTAGTGTCATAACAGGGCCCCTGGGGTGTCACAATAGAGCACCTTTATGTCACAATAGAGCCACCATGGTGTCACAATAGAGCCACGTTAGTGTCACAATAGAGTGACTTGTGTCACAATAGAGCCACTATACTGTTATAATAGAAACACGGTTGTGTCACAATTAAGCTGCTGGTGTCACAAGAGAGCCCAGAGAGTGTCACAATGGAGCCCCTAGAGTTTCCCAATAGAGCCACTATCATATCACTCTCGAACCACTAGAGTATCACAATAGAGTCACTAGTGTCTGTGGTAGTTTGAAAGCAAATCAGTGAGAGGTTCAAAGTCAGAACTACAATTTAATAGGAAAAATGTAATAATACAAAAACACTGACAGAGTCAGAATACAACCTGACACCCTGTCGGTCTGGGTGTTTGCAGTAGTCCACTTAGAAGGTAGTTGCAGTCCTCTGGGAGTGATAGATGCTCTTCTGTTGAAGCAGTGATCCTGAGAAAGGTGGAGTTCTCCTCTGAAGGTCCAGTGGTGGTGTAGAAGGATCTGGTCTTCCTCTGGGAATCCCGTGGAAAAAAACTGCCTGTGGTGTTTCAAATCTCAGTTTATATGCAGATCGGGATACATTGGTTCCTCCCCCTGGACGGGGCATCTCACAATGGGATGATGGGGCACTATCTGCAATGTTGGGGCTGAGTAAAGTGCTCCATCGGGCCCCAACGACCGGCCCATTAGCAAACCATTCTGCGGTCATCAGGAACACTGCCACGCCCGGCCCCAACATCCCATGAAGATGGTGATAGAATACATACCATTGTAACCTGACATTATCCACCCCTTATTCTATCACCATCTATGTGATACCCAAACCAATACCCCCTATATATATATATACATATACAATGAAACTTTACACACAGTTCTCACTTAAAATTAAGTTTCCTTGTAGTACACAATGGGTTTCCCCATCTTTCTGCATTACCCACCAAGTGTAACCAGGTCCTTGAGCAAAAACAGCCCTGCGGATGGGTTTGCCTTTGTCTGAGGTGGGACTCATCCAAACAGTCTTTCCTAAAATACCTCTCATGTGTACCACAGGGACTCTATCTCCGTCCACTGTGGGCAAGGGTTCAGACTGGGCAGGACCAGCTCGATTGATGGAGCCTCGTGTGTTGACCATCTAGGTGGCCTTTGCTAAGTTCATTTCCCAATTTTTGAAGCTCCCCCTGTCAAGTGCCTTCAGGGTGGTCTTAAGTAGTCGTTGCACCGTTCAACTTTCCCGGCAGCTGGTGCATGATAAGGGATATGATATATCCACTCGATGCCATGTTCTCTGGCCCATTCTTGAAATGGGTCCCATTGTCCGACTCAATTGTCTCAGGGGTGTCATGTCTCCATAAGACTTGCTTTTCCAGGCCTAAGATGGTGTTTCAGGCGGTAGCATGAGGCACAGCATAGGTCTCCAACCATCCAGTGGTTGCTTCCACCATGGTCAGCACGTAGCGCTTGCCTTGGCGGGTTTGGGGAAGGGTGATGTAGTCAATTTGCCAGGTTTCCCCATACCTATACTTCGACCATCGTCCACCGTACCACAGAGGCTTCACACACTTGGCCTGCTTGATCATAACGCAGGTCTCGCAGCCATGGATGACTTGTGAGATGCTGTCCATGGTCAAGTCCACCCCTCGGTCACGAGCCCATCGGTACGTTGCATCTCGTCCCTGATGACCAGAGGCATCATGGGCCCAACCAGCTAGAAATAATTCTCCCTTGTGCTGCCAGTCCAGATCCACCTGTGATACTCTCAGTTTGGCAGCTCGGTCCACCTGCTCGTTGTTACGATGCTCTTCATTGGCCCGACTCTTGGGTACATGTGCATCCACGTGTCAAACCTTCACAGTCAGCCTCTCTACACGGGTAGCGATGTCCTGCCAAATCTCAGCGTCCCAGATGAGTTTCCCTCTGCGCTGCCAGTTGACCTTTCTCCAGCGATTCAACCAACCCCACAAAGCGTTAGCTACCATCCAGGAGTTGGTGTAGAGATAGAGCCGAGGCCACTTCTCTCGCTCAGCAATATCCAAAGCCAGCTGGACGGCTCTAAGCTCTGCAACCTGACTCGATCCACCTTCTCCCTCAGTAGCTTGTGCAACTCGTTGTCTGGGGCTCCATACAGCAGCTTTCCACTTCCGGTTAGCGCCCACAATTGGGCAGGAACCATCAGTGAAGAGGGCATATCGTCTTTCACTCTCTGGTAGCTCATTATATGATGGGCCTTCCTCAGCACGTGTCACTTGCCCCTCCTCTTCTTCAGAAGATACTCCAAAAGTCTCACCTTCAGGCCAGTTTGTTATAATTTCCAGAATCCCAGGGCGATTAGGGTTTCCTATCTGGGCTCGCTGTGTGATCAGCGCAATCCACTTGCTCCACGTGGCGTCGGTAGCATGATGTGTGGAAGGAACCCTTCCCCTGAACATCCAACCCAGCACTGGTAGTCGGGGTGCCAGAAGCAGCTGTGCTTTGGTGCCAATTACTTCCGAGGCAGCTCGAACCCCTTCATAAGTTGCAAGAATCTCTTTCTCGGTTGGGGTGTAGCTGGCCTCAGATCACTTGTATCCCCGACTCCAGAACCCAAGTGGCTGTCCTCGAGCCTCTTCAGGTCCCTTCTGCCACAGGCTCCAGGATGGACCATTCTCCCCGGCTGCAGTGTAGAGCACATTTTTCACATCCTGTCCTGTTCTGACTGGCCCAAGGGCTTCTGCATGGGCAATCTCCTGCTTAATTTGTTCAAATGCTTGTTGTTGCTCAGGACCCCACTGGAAATCATTTCTTTTTCGTGTCATGAGGTAAAGAGGGCTTACAATCGTGCTGTATTCCAGGATATGCATTCTCCAAAACCCAACAGCTCCTAGAAAAGCCTGGGTTTCCTTCTTGTTCGTAGGTGGGGACAGAGCAGTGATCTTGTTGACTACTTCTGTCGGGATCTAGCGATGTCCATCTTGCCACTTGACTCCTAAGAACTGGATTTCTTGAGCAGGTCCCTTAACCTTACTTCGTTTGATGGCAAAACCAGATCTTAGGAGAATCTGGATGATCTTCTTTCTTTTCTCAAAGACTTCCTCTGCTGTGTTCCCCCATACAATAATGTCATCGATGTACTGCAGATGTTCTGGAGCCTCAGCCTTTTCCAGTGCAGCCTGGATCAGCCCATGGCAGATGGTGGGGCTGTGCTTCTGCCTTGGGGGAGTCTGTTCCAGGTGTACTGCACGCCCCTCCAGGTGAAAGCAAACTGAGGCCTGCACTCTGCTGCCAGAGGAATGGAGAAAAAGGCATTGGCAATATTGATGGTTGTGTACCACTTTGTTGCCTTGGATTCCAGTTCATACTGAAGTTCCAACATGTCTGGCACAGCAGCACTCAGTGCTGGTGTGACCTCATTCAGGCCACGATAATCCACTGTCAGTCTCCATTCTCCACTGGACTTACGCACTGGCCATATAGGGCTGTTAAAGGGTAAATGAGCCTTGCTGACCACCCCTTGGCTCTGCAGTTTACGAATCATCTCGTGGATGGAAACCACAGAGTCTCTGTATGTGCGGTACTGCCGTCGGTGCACTGTCGCCGTGGCGATTGGTACCTGCTGTTCTTCAACTTCCAGCAGTCCCACAGCAGAGGGGTCATCTGAGAGACCAGGCAAGGTATTTAGCTGTTGGATGTCTTCTGTTTCTACAGCAGCTATCCCGAATGCTCAACGATGTCCTTTTGGGTCTTTGAAATACCCATTTCTAAGATAGTCTATGCCCAGGATGTATGGGGCCTCTGGGCCGGTCACGATGGGGTGTTTCTGCCACTCATTCCCAGTTAAACTTACTTCAGCTTCCAATACAGTCAGCTGCTGGCATCCCCCTGTCACCCCAGAAATAGAAATAGATTCTGTTCCCACGTACCTTGATGGCATCAGGGTACATTGAGTGCCAGTGTCAACCAAAGCCGTTTATCTTTGTGGGTCAGACGTGCCAGGCCATCGGATCCACACAGTCCAATAGATCCGGTTGTCCCTTTCCTCTACCTGGCTAGAGGCAGGGCCCCTCTATTCCTGATCGTGGTACACGTTGCTCTCTTCTTGTAAATATGTTCTTGAGGTCTCTTCAAGAGGATCGGTCATATCATCATTCCTATACTGTTCAGAGTTCTGTCCACAAGAGACCGGAGCAGCGTTGACTCTAGGTGGGCTTCTTGTGGTAGCTGTTCCTCTTTTCAGTTCACGTATACAGGCTGCTAAGGAAGAGGTGGGTTTTCTATCCCACTTCCTCATGTCTTCTCCATGCTCCTGAAGGAAAAACCAGAGGTTACCTCGTGGAGTGTATCTTCTTTCTCTGGCTGGAGAATGTTGGCTTCTAATAGCAGAGACCCTTGTTGGTTCTTGCGAGATGTGGTTAATTTCTTGCTTCAGCTCCTTTCTGAGTTTCTCTTCCAAGCTCCGGATGTGCTCAGCCAGCTTTGTTTCCATGGATGAGACATGGGTGCATAACGGGGCAGTGACAGTGTCCTCATAAATTCTTAGTTTGTTGACCAGTACTCCCACCTTGTCCGCTCCTTCCCTCCATTGCAGTGTTGCTAGGTAACGGGAGTATATCTCTGGTCCAAGCCGTGTGAATCTCAACCACATCTGTGACGTGCATTGGACATCATCTGGGTTCTTAGGGAATCTCTCATCTTCTGAGAAAATGATCTCCAGCACGGCCAATTCTCTCAGGCATCGGATACCTTGTTCCATTGTGCTCCATTTTCCTTGGTGCACCTGGAGGTCTTCTTTACAGAGCTATCTGTCCCTTACACTTGCCAGCAGTCACTGCCAGAGGCTGAGAGTTTCTTGGGTTCTCCCAATGCCCTGGTCGATGACCACATCCTGGGTCAGGGATCCAAGTTGCCTGGCCTCACTTCCATCTAGCATGGTGTCATTGGCTGCAGTGTCCCAGATGCGAAGAAGCCAGGTCAGGATGGATTCATTTGTCTGGCGGGTGAACTCCCTCTGTAGGTCACGCAGCTCACCCAGGGATAAAGAGCGAGTGATGATCTCTGTCTCTGTCTCTTCTGCTTGGTGCGAAGGTCCAGCCTCCTCCTCATCAGTTGCTGTGCGGGCTGATTTGCTCTTGGATTTCTTTTCCTCAACAGGGGCAACTGCTACTGGCTAAGGCTGTTCTGGTTCGGTGATGGTTTTGTGTGGAGACTCTGTCAGTTCTTTCAGTCTCTTTTTCCTCCATGACAGTTTGTGTAGACATGGTGCCTGTTGCTTTGCTGCTTTTCTTCTCCTCCTCCTCGAGAAGATGCTGTCCCACACCAAGTATTGTTCTGTTCCTAAGCATGGTGTACACTGTGCAGGTGATAGAGAGAAAAGAAAACAGAACTGACAATAAGATTATACCATCTTTGACATCCAAAGGGAACTCAGTATTTTCAAAAACTATTGTGTCAGGTCTGAAAGGCTGAAAGAAACCATTCTCTACTCTTTCCCCTAGGGGGTGGGTGCAATTGTTGAGGAGGCCCCAGATGTAACAGCCCACACCAGGAAAAGCAAACAAAATTGAGTATATATTCCGAATGGTGTTCATTGCCTCGGAGGTTTTCATGCAATAGACATAGTAAACTAATAAAGCAATTTTTATACGATACCCCGGCCTACACAGGAGCATTACTACGGGCAGGTAGTTCCCTGTTTGCGGAAATATATACAGAGCAAGGTACAGGACCCACATAAGTATGTTGAGTATCATGGTGAATAGGTGGCATCTAGAACAGAAAATTGTAATTCTGACTTTCCTCAGGGCCGGGCCCCACACTGGGCACCAAAAAATGTGATAGTTTGAAAGCAAATCAGTGAGAGGCTCAAAGTCAGAATTACAATTTCATAGGAAAAAAAAATGTAATAATACAAAAAACACTGACAGAGTCAGAATACAACCTGACACCCTGTCGGTCTGGGTGTTGGTAGCAGTCCGATGAGGTGGTGGTTGCAGTCCTCTGGGAGTGATAGATGCTCTTCTGTTGAAGCAGTGATCCTGAGAAAGGTGGAGTTCTCCTCTGAAGGTCCAGTGGTGGTGTAGAAGGATCTGGTCTTCCTCTGGGAATCCCGTGGAAAAAGCTGTCTGTGGTGGTTCAAATCTCAGTTTAGATGCAGATCGGGATACATTGGTTCCTCCCCCTGGGCGGGGCATTTCACAATGGGATGATGAGCCACCATCTGCAATGTTTGGGGTGAGTAAAGTGCCCATCCGGCCCCAACGACCGGCCCATTAGCAAACCATTCTGCAGCCATCAGGAACACTGCCACGCCCAGCCCCAACATCCCACGGAGATGGTGATAGAATACATACCATTGTAACCTAAGACACGAAGTTACTCGGTCCCTGACCCCATCTGAACTTCGAGACCTGCAAAAGGATTACAGCTGCCAGTCAGGTGAGAGGATCCCTGCATGGCTGCTGCAATGCTGGGATAATGGGGCCAAAAGTCAGCAGTTTAGGTCATGAAACCCAACAGCTGGGATCCCTTGCTAAGGATCGGGAAACTGAAAGAGGGCTTGCAAAGGAAGGAGCAACTTGTAGCCTCTGGAGGTGGCTTCTTTCTAGTGTGAAAGCAAGATATCCTTTTAAGGAAGATCTTGTGAAATCCCCAGGGAAGTGGACCAATGTGGATGAAGGTATCCAGTATTTGAGAGAATTGGCAGTTCTCGGAATTGTCTATAGTGATCTAAAGGATGATAGAGTCAGCAGAGATCCAGAGGATGTCCCTTGTACACTTGCCATGTGGAGGAAGGTGGTTCAAGGCACCCCTGCATCATATTCCAGCAGCCTGGTAGCACTTTATTATCCACAAATGGATACACCAGCTGTAGAGGTCGCATCCTCCTGGCTCTGAAATGTAGCATAAACTCTGGGTACTCCCTCATCCCTGCAAGCCACCAGCCCAACTTTTAGGGGCAGCCCAAGAGATCACTCCTCTCCAACCCCAGTCAGAGGGAAAGGAATCCCCAAGAACAGGCCACGTAACGAGCTCTGGTTCTTTCTGCATGAGCATGGAGAGGACATGAGGAAATGGGATGGTGAACCCACCTCTAAGCTGAGCGCCCGGGTCCGAGAACTGAGGGGGAAGAGACCTGTTAAGAAGGGGTCGCCCAAGAAGACTGTCAGTGTAGTTACCACAGAGAGACCAGAAGACAGTCAGCGATTTCCCAGATATAAGACAAATAAAACTGTTTCCTACAGTCCTGAGGAGGGAACTTCTTATTTGGCATCACAAAGGTCAGACAGCGAATACTCTGACCAGAAACAGGAATAGAGGGTCCCTGCCTCCGGCCAGGAGGAGGAAAGGGATAACCAGGTTGTCCTGGTTTGTCCAGGTGTCTGTTAAGGAAGGCAGGAGCCTCCCTTGGAATGGGAAACTGTAACCCCTCTCCCTCCGAATTATTATAAATTTTAAATCAAGAGGCTCTCAGGCAAAGATATGGGAATAGGAATAACTGTTCTTTACTGATATCTAAAACAAGGCTAACAAATAACAACTATAACGTTAACCAACAATCAGAACCAGAAACCCAGTGGCAGCCTCCTTGGCTTCAGGCACCTTTTCCCTTCGGTGCAGTTCCAGTCACAGCCTGCAGGGGCGCTCTGGGTGCGGTGATTCCCCGGTGGCTGCAGGGGCGCTCCGGCGTGAGCTCAGGTAGCACACGGCGAATGGCGACTGCCCGAAGCACGGAGGGATGGAGGAGAGCCCTTGCTCCACAGACCCTCGGGAGGCAGCTGGTGTCGCTGTCGCAGCAGGATCCCCAGACACAGGGAGCTGGGACGGTAGGAGGTCCCTGCGTGCAGGGGGAGCCCCGCTACAATGTAGCAAAGAAACTCGGAGCAGTGAGGAGGAGCAGGGGAGAGACAGGCTGGTAGCAGGCAGCTCCCGATGGGCAGAGAGGAAAAGACTCACAGCAGACAGACCGGCAGCTCCGCGCTGGCTTCTCAGGGGGCCGTGGGTTCAGCAGACAGCAGCTCAGACCGTCCAGCTCCGAGGGTCCCCAGCAAGAGAGCGTGACCTCCCCACTACCCTTCCTTTTCAGTCTCCAAAATCTCGCGCTGTCAGGCTCTGCGTCCATGAGGGCAATGCTGCCCCACCCTGCCAAGGAGAAAGGCCCTAGCCTTGTGTTTTGTTTCTGTTAAGTACTCAGATATTAGCTCAGCTATTTGTGTCTTAGCAACCCATGGGAGAAAAAATTCCTGAGGAAAAAAACTAAATCCAACCTCCAACAGGATGTAAAACACACTCACAGGGTCTCCATGGGGACATCCCAGGAGTCCCCAGGCTGCCAAAGAGCCAGCATGTCAGTTACCCAAAGGGGCCCCATGGGCACATCCACACCTTACCATGTCTTCCAAAGAGCAGGGATGTCAAAGGCACTCACAGGTGCTCCATGGGGTCATCCCAGCAGTGCCCACGCTGCCAAAGAGCCGGCATGTCACAGACACTCACAGGGGATCCATGCAGACATCCCAGGTATCCCCAGACTCCTGCAGAGCTGGGACGTCACAGACATTCACAGGGGCTCCAGAGTGGCATCCCAGGAGTTTCCAGAGTGCCAAAGAGCCACGATGTCACAGACAATGCCAGCAGCTCCATGGAGACATCCCATGAATCCACAGGCAGCCAAAGAGCCGGCATGTCACACTCACAGGGGCTCCATTGGGACTTCCCTGCTGTCACCAGCCTGCCAAAGAGCTGCAGTGTCACAGACACTCACATGGGCCCCATGCACACATCCCCTGTGTCCACATGCTGCCAAAGAGCCGGCATGTGACAGACACTCACAGGGTCTCCCTCAAGCATCCCACGTGTCCCCAGGCTTCCAAAGAACTGGCAAGTCACAGACACTCACAAAGGCTCAGTGGCAGCATCCCAGGCATCCCCAGGCTCCCAAAGAGCTGGCATGTCACAGACACTCAAAGATGCTTCATGGTGATATCCCAGGAGACCCCAAGCTTCCAAAAACCTGCCATGCAACAGAAACTCACATGGGCTCCATAGCCACATCCCATGTGATCCCTGCCTGCCAAAGAGCCCAGATGTCACAGACTTTCACGCGGCTTCCATGCTGATACCCCAGGAGTCCCCAGATTTCCAAGCACCTAATATGTCACAGAAATTCAAAGGGATTCCATGGTGACATCCTCGGACTTTCCAGGCAGCCAAAGAGCCAGCACCTCACAGACACTTACAAGGGTTCAACGGGCTTATGCCCGGAATGCCCAGAATGCCAAAGAGCAGGGATGTCAAACACACTCTCAGGGCCTCCATGGGGACATCCCAGGAGTCCCCAGGCTGCCAAAGAGCCAGCATGTCACAGTTACCCAAAGCGGCCCCATGGGGACATCCCTGCCTTACCCTGTGTTCTAAAGAGCAGGGATGTCACAGACACTCACAGGTGCTCCATGGGGTCATCCCAGCAGTGCCCACGCTGCCAAAGAGCCGGCATGTCACAGACACTCACAGGGGCTCCATAGGGACTTCCCTGCTGTCACCAGCCTGCCAAAGAGCTGCAATGTCACAGACACTCACAGGGGCTCCATCAAGCATCCCACGTGTCCCCAGGCTTCCAAACAACTGGCAAGCCACAGACACTCAGAAAGGCTCAGTGGCAGCATCCCAGGCATCCCCAGGCTCCCAAAGAGCTGGCATGTCACAGACACTCAAAGAGACTCCATGGGGACATCCCAGGAGTCCCCAGTCACCCAAAGAGCCGGCATGTCACAAACATTCACAGCTGCTCAAGAGTGACATTGCAGGAGTGTCCGGGCTGCCAAAGAGCCGGATGCCACAAACATTCACAGCTGCTCAAGAGTGACATCCCAGGAGTGTCCAGGCTGCCAAAGAGCCGGCATGTCACACACACTCACAGGGGCTCCATGGTGAAATCCCAGGAGTCCTCAGGCTTCCAAAAACCTGCGATGCCACAGAAACTGACATTTTGTCACAATAGAGCCACTAGTGTCACAATACAGTCACTATCATATCACAATACAGCCACCATGGTGTCACAATAGCGCTAGAATTATGTCACAATACAGCCACTATTGTGTCACAATACAGAAAAAATCATGTCCACATAGAGCCTCTATCATGCCATAATACAGCCAATCTAGTGTCACAGTACCTCCACTATTGTGTCACAATACAGCCACTATTGTCTCAAAATAAAGCAACTCTAGTGTCACAAGAGAGCCACTAGTGTAACAATTAGACTGCCATTATACTGCCACTATACAGCCACTATTGTGTCACAATAGTGCCGCCACTGTAAAAATAGAGCCACTAGACTGTCATAAGCGAAGCACTGTTGTGTCACAACAGAGCCACTAGTGTCATAACAGGGCCCCTGGGGTGTCACAATAGAGCACCTTTATGTCACAATAGAGCCACCATGGTGTCACAATAGAGCCACGTTAGTGTCACAATAGAGTGACTTGTGTCACAATAGAGCCACTATACTGTTATAATAGAAACACGGTTGTGTCACAATTAAGCTGCTGGTGTCACAAGAGAGCCCAGAGAGTGTCACAATGGAGCCCCTAGAGTTTCCCAATAGAGCCACTATCATATCACTCTCGAACCACTAGAGTATCACAATAGAGTCACTAGTGTCTGTGGTAGTTTGAAAGCAAATCAGTGAGAGGTTCAAAGTCAGAACTACAATTTAATAGGAAAAATGTAATAATACAAAAACACTGACAGAGTCAGAATACAACCTGACACCCTGTCGGTCTGGGTGTTTGCAGTAGTCCACTTAGAAGGTAGTTGCAGTCCTCTGGGAGTGATAGATGCTCTTCTGTTGAAGCAGTGATCCTGAGAAAGGTGGAGTTCTCCTCTGAAGGTCCAGTGGTGGTGTAGAAGGATCTGGTCTTCCTCTGGGAATCCCGTGGAAAAAAACTGCCTGTGGTGTTTCAAATCTCAGTTTATATGCAGATCGGGATACATTGGTTCCTCCCCCTGGACGGGGCATCTCACAATGGGATGATGGGGCACTATCTGCAATGTTGGGGCTGAGTAAAGTGCTCCATCGGGCCCCAACGACCGGCCCATTAGCAAACCATTCTGCGGTCATCAGGAACACTGCCACGCCCGGCCCCAACATCCCATGAAGATGGTGATAGAATACATACCATTGTAACCTGACATTATCCACCCCTTATTCTATCACCATCTATGTGATACCCAAACCAATACCCCCTATATATATATATACATATACAATGAAACTTTACACACAGTTCTCACTTAAAATTAAGTTTCCTTGTAGTACACAATGGGTTTCCCCATCTTTCTGCATTACCCACCAAGTGTAACCAGGTCCTTGAGCAAAAACAACCCCGCGGATGGGCTTGCCTTTGTCTGAGGTGGGACTCATCCAAACAGTCTTTCCTAAAATACCTCTCATGTGTACCACAGGGACTCTATCTCCGTCCACTGTGTGCAAGGGTTCAGACTGGGCAGGACCAGCTCGATTGATGGAGCCTCATGTGTTGACGATCCAGGTGGCCTTTGCTAAGTTCATTTCCCCTGCCAAGTGCCTTCAGGGTGGTCTTAAGTAGTCCGTTGCACCGTTCAACTTTCCCGGCAGCTGGTGCATGATAAGGAATATGATATATCCACTCAATGCCATGTTCTCTGGCCCAGCTGTTTATAAGGCCATTCTTGAAATGGGTCCCGTTGTCCGACTCAATTCTCTCAGGGGTGTCATGTCTCCATAAGACTTGCTTTTCTAGGCCTAAGATGGTGTTTCGGGCGGTAGCATGAGGCACAGCATAGGTCTCCAACCATCCAGTGGTTGCGTCCACCATGGTCAGCACGTAGCGCTTGCCTTGGCGGGTTTGGGGAAGGGTGATGTAGTCAACTTGCCAGGCTTCCCCATACCTATACTTCGACCATCGTCCACCGTACCACAGAGGCTTCACTCGCTTGGCCTGCTTGATCATAGCACAGGTCTCGCAGCCATGGATGACCTGTGAGATGCTGTCCATGGTCAAGTTCACCCCTCGGTCACGAGCCCATCGGTATGTTGCATCTCGTCCCTGATGACCAGAGGCATCATGGGCCCAACCAGCTAGAAATAATTCTCCCTTGTGCTGCCAGTCCAGATCCACCTGTGATACTCTCAGTTTGGCAGCTCGGTCCACCTGCTCGTTGTTACGATGCTCTTCATTGGCCCGACTCTTGGGTACTTGTGCATCCACATGTCGAACCTTCACAATCAGCCTCTCTAAACGGGTAGCGATGTCCTGCCAAATCTCAGCGTCCCAGATGAGTTTCCCTCTGCGCTGCCAGTTGACCTTTCTCCAGCGATTCAACCAACCCCACAAAGCGTTAGCTACCATCCAGGAGTCAGTGTAGAGTTAGAACCGAGGCCACTTCTCTCACTCAGCAATATCCAAAGCCAGCTGGACAGCTCTAAGCTCTGTGACCTGACTCGATCCACCTTCTCCCTCTATTGCTTGTGCAACTCGTTGTCTGGGGCTCCATACAGCAGCTTTCCACTTCCGGTTAGTGCCCACAATTCGGCAGGAACCATCAGTGAAGAGGGCATATCGTCTTTTGCTCTCCAGTAGCTCATTGTATGATGGGGCTTCCTCAGCACGTGTCACTTGCCCCTCCTCTTCTTCAGAAGATACTCCAAAAGTTTCATCTTCAGGCCAGTTTGTTATAATTTCCAGAATCCCAGGGCGATTAGGCTTTCCTATCTGGGCTTGCTGTGTGATCAGCGCAATCCACTTGCTCCACGTGGCGTCGGTAGCATGATGTGTGGAAGGAACCCTTCCCCTGAACACCCAACACAGCACTGGTAGTCGGGGTGCCAGAAGCAGCTGTGCTTCAGTGCCAATTACTTCCGAGGCAGCTCGAACCCCTTCATAAGCCGCAAGAATCTCTTTCTCGGTTGGGGTATAGCTGGCCTCAGATCACTTGTATCCCCGACTCCAGAACCCAAGTGGTCGTCCTCAAGTCTCTTCAGGTCCCTTCTGCCACAGGCTCCAGGATGGACCATTCTCCCCGGCCACAGTGTAGAGCACATTTTTCACATCCTGTCCTGTTCTGGCTGGCCCAAGGGCTACTGCGTGGGCAATCTCCTGCTTAATTTGTTCAAATGCTTGTTGTTGCTCAGGACCCCACTGGAAATCATTTCTTTTTCGTATCACGAGGTAAAGAGGGCTTACAATCGTGCTGTATTCCGGGATATGCATTCTCCAAAACCAAAGGCCTCTTAGGAAAGCCTGGGTTTCCTTCTTGTTTGTAGGTGGGGACATAGCAGTGATCTTGTTGACTACTTCTGTTGGGATCTGGCAATGTCCATCTTGCCACTTGACTCCTAAAAACTGGATTTCTTGAGCAGGTCCCTTAACCTTACTTCGCTTGATGGCAAAACCAGCTCTTAGGAGAATCTGGATGATCTTCTTTCCTTTCTCAAAGACTTCCTCTGCTGTGTTCCCCCATATGATAATGTCGTCGATGTACTGCAGATGTTCTGGAGCCTCCCCCTTTTCCAGTGCAGCCTGGATCAGTCCATGGCAGATGGTGGGACTGTGCTTCCACCCCTGGGGGAGTCTGTTCCAGGTGTATTGCACGCCCCTCCAGGTGAAAGCAAACTGAGGCCTGCACTCTGCTGCCAGAGGAATGGAGAAAAAGGCATTGGCAATATCGATGGTCACGTACCACTTTGCTGCCTTGGATTCCAGTTGATACTGAAGTTCCAACATGTCTGGCACAGCAGCACTCAGTGCTGGTGTGACCTCATTCAGGCCACGATAATCCACTGTCAGTCTCCATTCTCCACTGGACTTACACACTGGCCATATAGGGCTGTTAAAGGGTGAATGAGCTTTGCTGACCACCCCTTGGCTCTCCAGTTTACGAATCATCTCGTGGATGGGAACCACAGAGTCTCTCTCTGTGCGGTACTGTCATCGGTGCAATGTCGCTGTGGCGATTGGTACCTGCTGTTCTTCAACTTCCAGCAGTCCCACAGCAGAGGGGTCATCTGAGAGACCAGGCAAGGTATTTAGCTGTTGGATGTCTTCTGTTTCTACTGCGGCTATCCCGAAAGTTCAACAATGTCCTTTTGGGTCTTTGAAATACCCATTTCTAAGACAGTCTATGCCCAGGATGCATGGGGCCTCTGGGCCGGTCACGATGGGGTGTTTCTGCCACTCGTTCCCAGTTAAACTTACTTCAGCTTCCAATACAGTCAGCTGCTGGGATCCTCCTTTCACCCCAGAAATAGAAATAGATTCTGTTCCTACGTGCATTGATGGCATTAGGGTACATTGAGTGCCAGTGTCAACCAAAGCCATTTATCTTTGTGGGTCAGATGTGCCAGGCCATCGGATCCACACAGTCCAATAGATCCGGTTGTCCCTTTCCTCTACCTGGCTAGAGGCAGGGCCCCTCTATTCCTGATCGTGGTACACTTGCTCTCTTCCTGTAAATATGTTCTTGAGGTCTCTTCAAGAGGATCGGTCATATCATCATTCCTATACTGTTCAGAGTTCTGTCCACAAGAGACCGGAGCAGCGTTGACTCTAGGTGGGCTTCTTGTGGTAGCTGTTCCTCTTTTCAGTTCACGTACTCGGGCTGCTAAGGAAGAGGTGGGTTTTCTGTCCCACTTCCTCATGTCTCCTCTATGCTCTTGAAGGAAAAACCAGAGGTTACCTCGTGGAGTGTATCTTCTTTCTCTGGCTGGGGGATGTTGGCTTCTAATAGCAGAGACCCTTGTTGGTTTTGGCGAGATGTGGTGAATTTCTTGCTTCAGCTCCTTTCTGAGTTTCTCTTCCAAGCTCTGGATGTGCTCAGCCAGCTTTGTTTCCATGGATGAGACATTGGTGCATAACGGGGCAGTGACAGTGTCCTCATATATTCTTAGTTTGTTGACCAGTAGTCCCACCTTGTCCGCTCCTTCCCTCCATTGCAGTGTTGCTAGGTAACGGGAGTATATCTCCGGTCCGAGCTGTGCAAATCTCAACCACATCTGTGACGTGCATTGGACATCATCTGGGTTCTTGGGGAATCTCTCATCTTCTGAGAAAATGATCTCCAGCACGGCCAATTCTCTCAGGCATCGGATACCTTGTTCCATTGTTCTCCATTTTCCTTGGTGCACCTGGAGGTCTTCTTTACAGAGCTATCTGTCCCTTACACTTGCCAGCAGTCACTGCCAGAGGCTGAGAATTTCTTGGGTTCTCCCAATGCCCTGGTCGATGACCACATCCTGGGTCAGGGATCCAAGTTGCCTGGCCTCACTTCCATCTAGAATGGTGTCATTGGCTGCAGCGTCCCAGATGCGAAGCAGCCAGGTCAGAATGAATTCATTTGTCTGGCAGGTGAACTCCTTTCATAGGTCATGCAGCTCACCCAGGGATAAAGAGCGAGTGATGATCTCTGGCTCTGTCTCTTCTGCTTGGTGCGAAGGTCCAGCCTCCTCCTCATCGGTCACTGTGCGGGCTGATTTGCTCTTGGATTTCTTTTTCTCAAGAGGGGCAACTGCTACTGGCTTAGGCTGTTCTGGTTCGGTGATGGTTTTGTGTGGAGACTCTGTCAGTTCTTTCAGTCTCTTTTTCCTCCATGACAGTTTGTGTAGACATGGTGCCTGTTGCTTTGCTGCTTTTCTTCTCCTCGAGAAGATGCTGTCCCACACCAAGTATTGTTCTGTTCCTAAGCATGGTGTACACAGTGCAGGTGAAAGAGAGAAAAGAAAACAGAACTGACAATAAGATTATACCATCTTTGACATCCAAAGGGAACTCAATACTTTCAAAAACTATTGTGTCAGGTCTGAAAGGCTGAAAGAAACCATTCTCTACTCTTTCCCCTAGGGGCTGGGTGCGATGGTTGAGGAGGCCCCAGATGTAGCAGCCCAGACTAGGACAAGCAAACAAAATTGAGTATATATTCCGAATGGTGTTCATTGCCTCGGAGGTTATCATGCAACAGACATAGTAAACTAATAAAGCAATTTTTATACGATACCCCGGCCTACACAGGAGCATTACTACGGGCAGGTAGTTCCCTGTTTGTGGAAATATATACAGAGCAAGGTACAGGACCCACATAAGTATGTTGAGTATCATGGTGAATAGGTGGACTCTAGAACACAACATTGTAATTCTGACCTTCCTCAGGACTCTGCCCTACACTGGGCGCCAAAAATGTGGTAGTTTGAAAGCAAATCAGTGAGAGACTGAAAGTCAGAACTACAATTTAATAGGAAAATTAAAATAAATACAATAGTACAAAAACACTGACAGAGTCAGAATACAACCTGACACCCTGTTGGTCAGGGTGTTGGTAGCAGTCCAATGAGGTGGTGGCTGCAGTCCTCTGGAGTGATAGATGTGGTTCTGTTGAAGCAGCAATCCTGTGAAAGGTGTAGTTCTCCTCTGAAGGTCCAGTGGTGGTGTAGAAGGTCTGATTTTCCTCTGGGAATGCAGTGGAAAAGCTGACTTTTTGTGGTGTTTCCAATCCCAGATTATATTCAGATAGGGATGCTTGGTTCCTCCCCCTGGGTGGAGCATCTCACAATGGGATGATGGAGTTTATCAGTGGGACTCAGTGGCCCATTAACTGCAGCCATTAGGAATGAGCAAAGCAAAGTGCCCCACCTGGCTCCAGCAGCTGGCCCATGAGAAGACATGCCCTGGGGCCATCAGGGATGAGCCAGGAACACTGCCCCACCCGGCCCCAACATCCCATGAAGATGGTGATAGAATCCATACCATTGTAACCTAAGACACACTGCTTGGCAGTAGCCAAAACCCTGCTCTGTTATCAACACCAGCTACCAATGCAAAGCAAAGCACTGTAAGGGCTGTGAGCTTTACCCCAATCAGACCCAGTACAATCTGCACCCTTCATTCCATACCATTTGCGTCATGCTTGGATCCCATATAATCTATATATTCTCATTACTAGAATCCTTTCCTACTCACACATGCAATTTAAGCTACATCCTTATACCATCCCTATAACATTAACTACTATCTCCTGTCCTTTCACATTGTTCCAGGTGATCTCCATTCCAGCAGAATGTGAGGTCCGGACAGGAGGAATAGTAAACTTGATGCTTGAGCACTGACACCATCCCTGTTCATTATTGCCTTTTTCTTGCTCCTCAGTGACACAACTTCTGGGCACATGGGCATCTACATGACGCACTTTCAGAGTCTTGTTTTCTATCTGCAGCAATGTCCTGCCACAATGCAGCAGCCCAGATGGGTTTCCCCCTGCGCTGCCAGTTGCTTTTCTTCCACTGCTGCAGCCATCCCCATAGGGCATTAGCCACCATCCAGGAGTTGGTCTAGAGACAGAGTATGGGCCACTTTTCTCTCTCAGCAATCTCTAGGGCTAGTTGGATGGCTTTCACCTCTGAAAACTGGCTTGATTCACCTTCCCCTTCAGTGGCCTCAATGACTTGTCATGTGGGATTCCACACAGCAGCTTTCCACCTCCGATGGTTTCCTGTCACTCAACAGGATCCATCAGTAAATAAAGCATATCATCTTCTTTCATTTTCTGGTAACTCGTTATATGGTGGTGCTTCTTGGGCATGAGTCACCTTCTCAGACAGTGCTCCAAAATCTCTGGCTTCTGACCAATTCAAAATCTCTTCCAGGATTCCTGGGAAGTTGGGTTTTCCCATTCAGGCTCGTTGTGTAATTAAGGCCACCCACTTACTCCATGTAGCACTGGTTGCATGATGCACAGAGGGAATGTTTCCTTTGAACATCCAGTGTAGGACAGGCAATTGTGGTGACAAGAGGAGACACGCTTCTGTCCCAACAACTTCTGAGGCCGCTCGAACACCCTCGTAAGCTGCTAGTATTTCTTTTTCAGTTGGAGTATAGTGGGCTTCTGATCCTCGGTAACTCCTGCTCCAGAATCCTAATGGCTGACCTCGGGTTTCTCCTGCAGTCCTCTGCCAGAGGCTCCAGGTGAGGCCCTGCTCCCCAGCTGCAGTGTAGAGTATATTTTGCACATCTCGTCCTGTCCAAACAGGCCCAAGGGCACGAGCTGTTTCCTGTTTGATTTGCTCAAAGGCTGTCGGCGAGAGGAGCAAGACGACGATCCAATGTGGTTCATAAATCAAGCTCGTTTATTGTCAGACAGTGCACATACTTATACTACCTTACGTGCTCAAAATATTATTCACTTACAGAAGTTTCACACGGGATTTCTCTCTAATCTAATTAAAACACAGACTGGTCTCAGAAGGCAATAACATCAACAGTTTCTTCTGCCAAGCTAATCTCTAGACACCTGCACTTTGTTTACAGCTCTCATGTCTCCCTTTCCACAGTTGTTTTGAGAACAGCCTTGAGCAGAGGCCTAACACTTATCTATGGAGTCTGGGTTGCTCACTTATACCTTATGTCTGTGCAGCCAGAAATGGCCATTTCCCAACATATCCCCCTTCTTTTCTTTGAGCAATCCAGGCCTGGTTTACACCTTTTTTTTTTCTTCTACTGTATTCATCAAATACTTAACTACACATGGCAATAATACACTTATGATTATAATAATTACTAAAACTATCAATTCCATTTTTACAAAGTTCACTAATCAGTCTTTAAAACTTAAGCTTGTTAACCAGTCTCTTAAAGGCGTACTTTAAGTGTACAATTATCTGTATCTTTTTTGTGATTTAACACACATACTTGCAACCTTACAATTCCCCTTTCTGTTTTAATCAGTATGAGTTTGTTTATGGCATTACCAGCCATTTGTCATAGGTAGCGCAGTAAGAAACACACATAACTAGACATAAGAATACTTCCAACACCTATGTGCTAAACATTCTAAGGTGATCTTGTGAATTAGTCTCAATTGCTTTGTCTCTGAAGGCTGTCAATCAGGGTAATACCTTACTGAAGTCTAGAATACTATGCTAACATCCAGGGTCTGCAACAGCTGCCTTGTTTCAGTGAAGACATGGGAAGCCCTTCCGGATAGGGTCTCCAAGTCCACCCCAAAAAGGATCCAGCTGATATAAATTCCAATTATTAAGTCAAACCCGACTTAAATACGATTTGGATGCAGAATCACCTGGGTCCATTGGTAGATGTCCGACCAGGGAGAGTCAAGGCTTGGCCAGGGCCAGGGCTCTAACTGGAGGGATTTCCCTAGCACAGATCTTATGAGAAAACTGTTAGAAACAACAACTAAGAAGGTTACTTAAATCTGAACAAATAATAGAGACAGTTACACAAACATAACACAGGTTGTGCAGACTGTAAAATAACAGATGTTGTCTACTACTTTTGACTAAAAAGACCATGGTACCATGAACATGATAATTAAAATATTGCATATGCATGAGTTTACGTACGTAATCTTAACAGAACCTAATCCTTGCTATAACACACATAGCTATGTATAGTTGTAGTTAACTCTTATAAAATCTAGTTGTAATACTTAACTGTAACAGAACTTAACAAAACTAATAGCATTTAAACTTTAACAATATATTTATAAGTACTAATACACCAGGGGTGATCGCTTGGGATATGTTTGAAAACAGTGTTGCAAGCTGCAAGCACACAGATCCATCTTTTCTTTGCTCCATCTTCTCCGAGATCACTGTACTTCTAAGTTCAGCTGTAGGTATAAAACTCAAACACTCATTGAAACAAAGTAAAACAGGAAAAACAGTAAGAACAGATTACAATTCCAGTCATTCATTTCTATCTAGCAAGATAATTCCCATCATTAATTAACAAACAATACAAAGGTATACATTTCCTGACAAATTCTGCTACTAAGGCTTACCACTCTAAAACATGCAGGATTTTGCAGAATGAAAAAAATCACGACAGAAATATTTGAAATCTTATTCTAATACTATCACTATAAGAAACAAACTGCTCAGTTTTGCTCCAACAAGCAATCTTCTTGGCTTACTTTTACTTTTTTTTTTTTTTTTTTTTTTTTTTTTTTTTTTTTTTTTTTTTTTTTTTGATAAAAGATACACTACTTAACTTTAACTTTCAAGAGTCTTTCAAGGAAAATCTAACTTAAACATTTCTTAATATGTAGTCTACAAGTTTGCACATGTTATTTATTCAAATGTTTCTTCTAGCTTATTAATCAGTTTACATTTCGCCCAAACTTCTTTGTTCTGCTCGGCCTCGGCTGCGCTTTGGCACCGGCCTGTTAGGTGTACGATTCTGCTGCGTCCCCTCTGGATCAGTTCTGCCACGCTTTCAATCCTTTGTTTTTGCTGAATTGTTGTTGTGGGCTGGATGCTTGTAAACAGTCACTCCAGCACTCTCACTCTCTCCGTCCTCCCTTTCTCCCCCTTTTTCTTTTTGCACTGACTAAGTGCAAGTCCTGTAGCAACCTAGATTTCCCAGATTTCTTCTTATTAACACAAATTCCACCAGTAAAGTCAGCAGCAAGTATACGAGACAATATGAACAGTCTTTGATACTTGCAGAAAAACGACCTATTAAAAGTGCACCCAGGGGTTGACTCAGGAGCACCGGCGGTCGAGGGCGCAGGCTCAGAGAGTGCTGGGCCGGTACTGTTGGAGCACGGGCGGGCGGCCGCGCTCTCCTTCCCGTTTTCCGGTGCCAGCAAGCGAGCTGCGCGCGGTCCCGGTGGCTAGGGAAAACTGTTGTTACTTAGTCGATGCTGGGAAAAGAGGTTCCTCGCTGCCCACCCGGCGCACGGAAAAACGGTGGCGGTTGCCGCGCCGTGTCACCACCGCTGCCGGCTCCACAGCCTCCCATCCCCGGCGCACTGAGCTGCCGCCGGAGCCGAGGGCAGGGGTCGCCGGGCAGGAGCCGCCGCTTACTGCAGCGGCCGCGGGGAGAAATCCGAAACCGCTGCGGGGGGGGGGAGGGGGTGCCGTTGGAGGCTCGCGGGCCGAGCTCTCTAACCTTTTAAACATGTAGAAATTCCTCCAGTACATCACTTTTCTGTTTCTTTTTCCCTGACGGATTGTAGAAGCGAGTCCGATTGCAAAGCTGTCTTCACAGTCTCGGGGGCGGCTGTCCGGTTATCACTGAACATGTCTCACAGCGCCCTTTTTAATTGTCTCTCAGCCGGTTATTTGAAAGGCCACTCTCGCTCTCAGGGTTAATCTACAGTCTCAAGTCCATTTTAGGAGATTCCGCATAGCGGAATTATCACAGTTCAATTCTCTCACAGAGATTATAAGTTAGGAGAGGTCCTGGACTGTCAGCTGTCCTTCATCTATCTCCATCCCTTCCGTCCTCTTCCCCAGACCTGAAGCACCGGGGCTCTCTGCCTAGGCGCGACCCACCCGCCACTGCACCAAGGGCCTGCGTCTGGGCCTGGACTATCATATCACCTACTTTGTCCCCTATGGCGGTGACCATTTCTGCTATAAATGCCTGCATTCCCACCGGCACTCGGCTCATCCTTTCTAACATCACTTCAATGGTAGCGTCTGCAGGAAGCATAACTAGAATGTTTTTTGTTTGCCGAGTGCTGTTTTCGAGAACACACTGGCGTAACAGTGCCCCTTGCATCCACTGAGGCACCCCAGAAGCTGTAATAGCTTCGGAGACCTTGTCCACAAAGGCGGCAAATGATTCCTCCTTGCCCTGCTTAATGGCCATATAGGAGGGCGTGGGGGGGGCAGTACGTACACTGTCTATAGCTTCCCTTGCTGTTCGCATAGATTCTAGCAGAATGTCAGCCCCTAACTGCAGCTGCGCTATGATGATGGACCACTGTGCATGACCCATAAGTTGTTCAGGAATGACTCCCCGCAGGGGGTCACCCTCTTGCCGAGGTTGATTAGCAACCTCGTTACAAAGCTGCTGCCAGTGAGCTTGCCACAGCAGTTGCTGCGACTGGGTCATGATCATTCTAACAATTCCCTTGATGTCCTCGGGGCACAGTATAACGCTTCCCCAAATATAGTTTAACATCATTTTGGTGGGCTCCCCGTGCAGCCCGGACTGACTCGCTGTGGTACGTAACTGCGTGAGTAACTTCCAATCGATTGCCGTGTGAGTCGCTTGCTGCATGCCATCCTGCAGGGTCTCAAACAGCACTGGAAATGCCAGTTCTGCTCGGCTCAAAGTTCTAGCGTCCTGAGCTAGTTTCACATCGCCCTCTTCCAAAGCTTTCTGCTCCACTTTCGCCCAGCTAATTCTACGTCTCCCGTTCCCAACGCGAAACGGAGCAGAGCCTCCGCCTCCGCCTCCACCCAGCAAGGGGGGGGCGCAAGCGGCTGCTGGCGTGCGGGCGGCTGCTCATGCCGAGAAGGGACACCGCTTTCTGGCCCCGTGCGAAAAGGCATAAAATCGCCCGGGGTGGGGGGCAAAGCCGGCTGATCTTCCTCCTGGAGTTCGGCCGGTGCACAGGGGAGGGGCGGACACCCCTCCTCCGGCTGCGGCGGCGCGGACGCCGCGGCGGCCGCTTGCTCCGTGCACGCCGCGGCGGCCACTTGCTCCGCGGAAGGAGCGCCCGCCTCCGGGGCCGCGCCGCGATCGGGCGGCGACCCGTGCACCCCCAGAACCACACACTTCCCTACGGCCGGCAAGCTAGGCGTTTCGTTCCCAATGCCGAGCATTCCCGGGATAGGGTGCTCCCCTCCCGGGGTCCCCCCGCTCCCTTCAGTGACCCCTTCTAACTTTTCCCTGGCGACGGCAGCAACTTTTTTCTCAGTCTGGTACCTCTGTAAACAGGTCGTTACCTCCCTCCAGGGCTTCCCAAGTTTCGCGCATGCTTTGTTGCTGTCTAGACTTCCCTCAAACAACTGATCCCCATATTTCCGCCATTCAGGCAGGTCTAAGATCGTATTAGGGTCCCTGAAGCAACCCTTTTCTACTCCTAACGTAACTAATCCTGTCACCTGTTTTAAGGTGTATTTGCTAACTCCCTGCTTTTCTAAAAAGCGTGTTAATAAGTCTACGGCTACCTCTTTGTCCATCTTCGTCCAGCTGGTTAACCACTTCTAGCTGATCGCAACGGCCTCTGCGTCCCTCCGCGCCGGCCCCTCCGCGTCTTCCCGCGCCGCGTCTATCCGCTGAATCTGCGATCGCCAAGCAGCTTCTCAGAGTGTAGCCGTTTCGGGCGGCGGACCTTTCTCCCGAGGTCCGAGCTATCGGATCTCCCCGTCGTCGCGCAAAAGGTATAGATCTTAGCTCCCCGGTCGCTGCTACCGGTGCTTTCCCGATCCCGCCGGTCCGGTCCCGCACGTCGGCTCCGTGCCGAACGTCGGGGTCACCATTTGTCGGCGAGAGGAGCAAGACGACGATCCAATGTGGTTCATAAATCAAGCTCGTTTATTGTCAGACAGTGCACATACTTATACTACCTTACGTGCTCAAAATATTATTCACTTACAGAAGTTTCACACGGGATTTCTCTCTAATCTAATTAAAACACAGACTGGTCTCAGAAGGCAATAACATCAACAGTTTCTTCTGCCAAGCTAATCTCTAGACACCTGCACTTTGTTTACAGCTCTCATGTCTCCCTTTCCCACAGTTGTTTTGAGAACAGCCTTGAGCAGAGGCCTAACACTTATCTATGGAGTCTGGATTGCTCACTTATACCTTATGTCTGTGCAGCCAGAAATGGCCATTTCCCAACAAAAGGCCTATTTCTGCTCAGGGCCCCACTTGAAGTCCTTCTTCTTCTGGGTCACTCGATAGAGGGGGCCCACAAGTTGACTATAGCCTGGAATGTGCATTCTCCAGAACCCCACAAGGCCCAGGAAAGCTTGTGTTTCCTTCTTATTAACTGGTGGAGACATATTGGCAATTTTGCCCACCACCTCTGTAGGCACATGACGGTGCCCATCCTGCCATTTTATTCCTAGAAACTGGATTTCCTGTGCAGGTCCCTTCACCTTACTTTGTTTTATGGCAAGACCAGTTTTCAGAAGAATTTGGATTATTTTCTTCCCTTTTTCAAAAACTTCTCCTGCTGTATCACCCCACACAATGATATCATCAATATATTGCAGGTGTTCCGGAGCTCCACCCTGTTCCAGGGCAGCCTGGATCAGGTCATGGCAGATGGTGGGGCTGTGTCTCCAGCCCTGGGGCAGTTGGTTGCAGGTGTACTGGACACACCTCCAAGTGAAAGCAAATTGTGGCCTGCACTCTGCCGCCAGAGGGACTGAGAAAAATGCATTAGCAATGTCAATCGTGGCATGCCATTTGGCTGCTTTTGACTCTAGCTCATATTGGAGGTCCAACATGTCTGGTATGGCAGCACTGAGAGGTGGTGTGACTTCATTCAGGCCCCGATAGTCCACTGTCAGCCGCCATTCCCCATTTGACTTCCGCACTGGCCATATGGGGCTGTTGAAGGGTGAGCGGGTCCTGCTGATAACTCCTTGGCTCCCTAGTCGATGAATTAGTTCATGGATAGGAGTCACGGAGTCCCGGTTGGTACGATACTGCCTCCGGTGCACTGTCCTGGTAGCAATGGGTACTTGTTGATCTTCCACCTGCAGCAATCCTACGATGAAGGGACCAGCCCCCGCGCCACCTCCTCGGACAGGAACCCCCGTGCCCGAATGAAACGCTGCAGGTCCTGACACCGCTCCAGGCGCTCCATCACCATCAGCACATCGCTGGGGAGCTCAAGCCACTCCAGCATCTGGACCACACCAGGGAAGCCAATGGACACCCTGTCCAGCAGCACGATCTCCAGCGGTGCGCTGGTGCCGTCGGGCTGCGGGAGGAGCACGATACCATCAGTGGGGCTGAGGCCATGCCGGGGAGGCCCTCACCCAGCCCGGGATGCTCTGCGCCCTCCGTTGGCCCCACGCCGCTCTCCCTGCAGGCGTCCCGGCGGCTCCCACCCTGCCGGGCCCCGGCTCCTGGCCGCCCGGCACGGCTCGGCTTCTGCCGCTGGCCACCCGCTCACTCACCAGCTCGCCCCAGTGCCGGATGCGGTTCCGTGGCACCCTTTCGATGGCCACCTGCAAGCCAAGGGGAGCAGAGGGCTGAGCTCGCCGCCCGCCCTGCCGAGCCCCATCCTCCTTCTCCTGCGCCCCCCTCCTCCTGCGCCCGCCGCCGGCCCCGCCACTCACCGGGGCGCCGTCCGAGAGCCGTGTGGCCGCAAAGACGCTGCCGAAGCCGCCGCGCCCCAGCAGCGAACCCACCCGGTACTGCTCCTTCAGGCCCCGCTGCACCTTCCCTGCGGGCGAGACGCGGCTGTCAGCGCTCGGCCTGGGGCCGGACACGGCCCCCGAGCACCCCCCGACTGTCCTGGGCTGGGCATCCCCAGGCGTTTGCTCTTTGGAACGGGACAGCGGCGGCTTGGAGCCGGCGGCCGCGCTGCCGAGCGGGGGAGCTCGGGTCGGGGAAGCCGCAGCAGAGGCGGCGGGAGCGGCCACGCCGCGTGTGTCCTCCGCGGGCCCCAGGAGGAGCCGGGACCGGGGCCAGGGCCGGGGCCGGGGCTGGGGCCGGGGCCAGGCTCGGGACAGGCGGAGCCAAAGGTCGGCGGTGCTGCCCCAGCCCCAAGCACTGAAGTCCGCCCAGCAGCGCCACAGCCAGCGAGAGCCGGGCGGAGGCGAAACCGCGGCGGGACGCCCGGGGGCGGGGACGGGGCGGCACCGCCAGGGGCCGGGGGCGGGGACGGGGCAGCCTGGCCCGGCTGGGGGAGAGACCGGGAGAGGAGGGGGACAGCGGGCGAGGGAGACTGGGAGAGGGTGCGGGACAGAGGGAGAGGGAGAGAAGGAGCAATAGAAAGAGACACCGAGTGTCGTAGAGTTGGTGCCGCTGCTGCCGGTGCCGTCGCTGCAGGTGAAGCCCCGAGGCCGTTTGTCCACGTGTCCGTTTGTCCGCGTGTCCATTCCACGCTCGCCCCACACGCCCCATGCCCGAGTCCTGTGCGCCCCGAGGGCAGCCCCCGAGTCTGTTCAAACATGGGAACTTTGCCGTGCTGAGCCCAGATCCAGAGTCCTGACTCCTGCACAGGGGCAGAGGAGTCCCCTCGGTCGCTGCTGTGCATTGTCCCTGCTGAGGGTCAGACACAGTCAGGGCACATTCCCTGTCTGTAGGATTCGTACCCGACCCAAGCACTGCACTTATGTCTCCAGCACTGCTTTCCGACAAAAAGAGGGGAAGGCAAACTGTGTGTAGCTCATGATATTTTAGTGTCTAAAACTCTCAAGTCATAGATGTTGGAGGTGAGATCCATTTGGAATTCATGGCATGGAGATAGGGTGCAACATGGAAAAGGGGAGCATAGAAATAAATGGAGGAAAACATCTTGGTTTGTTTCTTTCCAATTTCATTTCACTTCTGGAAAGCTGTGTCAGTTTTCCAGGAATCTTCACAGTCCTGTCTGCTCTTTTCAAGAACCTTTCCTGGAGAACGAGGTCGAGCTTCTGTCACAAGATTTGCCACCAAATGCAGCTTCTCTTGGCTTTGCACACTGTGAGTGCAGCATGACTTTTGCAGCAAAGCAGGACAAATGTTTGGAGAACTTTACAGCTTGTCCTTTCTTTTCCTTGAAGGCTGGAGAGCTGTGCCATTGGTAAGGGTATCATTGTGATTGTTCTAAGCTAAGAAAACAGGAGGTGGTACCAGGACTTGTCAGGGAGTGCGACCCTGACTGAATTCAGAGGAAGACTCTCCAGAGCCTGGAGCCAGAAATGGAGAATTGTGTGATGATCATTCACACATCTCCATGGATAGCTGGAAAGTGATCTAGAACATGAAAATGGGCTGGCAGAGGTGGTTTGGTTCTGTGTTCAGTTTAGATCATTCTACATCTCTTGCACTTGTATAAATCAAGAGCACAATCAGTTCATGATAAGCACCAGAACAAGTTGGACCTCCCAGAGTAGATGACAGAAAGAATCTGAAAAGGAGAAATGCAGGGAATGACTTGGTGAACTTTGCCTGGAAGAAAGGTAATTTTTTCTAATAATTTCTAGTCCATCTCCTCTGCTTTTGTCCTTCCTAACAAGGCCATTTGCATCCCAGATTCCTCATGAAATGAGAACCCTGAGGAACTGCATGACTGTTCCTCTGAGGGATACTCAGGGTTAAACTGGAAGCAATTCTGAAGCAATTGTATTAAAGCAAAACCAGTTATTAAGCAGAGATTGATGTCACTCCCCCAGGCAAACTACTGTGGGCAAATCCCTTTGGCTCAGCCTTCAGCAGTGACCTTAAGGAGTGTCCCCACTCCAGGAAGGAATCTCTACCTCCCCCTCAAGAAGGGAAATGTCAGGAGACGCTGCTGTTAAAATTTGGGACAGGGCTTTTCTAGCCTGAAGTGCTGCCCAGTCAGTCAGATGTGCCCAGGCTGTGCCAGCTCAGCAGCCCTGCAGAAGTTCTCAGTGGTGTCTTTTGGTTGTTCCTTTCTCTGGGGATTTTACCAGCTCTGCCACAGCTGCAGCTCCCTCTCAGGATGTTGAACCTTGGGATGGAAGAGTCAGGCTGGTTTCAGCATTATTCACACCAAAACCAGCATGACCCCCCCCTCTTCATTTCCCACT